>JAADVE010000213.1:0-26653 GCA_023334595.1 Pythium utonaiense | reverse complement strand
TTCCTCTCGTCGACTCGGGATGTCTGCTGCGTTGGTGGTGACTGTTTGGTCACTGCTGCGTGGCGTTGATGAACGTCCACTGTCGCTATTCCAAGGCAGTGTGAGCGAGGGGAGCGATATGAGAGCTTGTTGACTTTCCTTTTCTTTTCCATCCTACCACTTTACTAAGGCTACGACTACTACGACAACCCATGTCAACGTCTTCAACTACTGTACTTCATACTACTTCGACCACAGCCTCCAGTGCAACGTGCTCTCTCCACCGTCGTTGATCGCACTCAACACCACGCCACGACAATGCTCGAGGGATCTCATACGCAGGCACTGATGCATTACCCATAAACACCTCGCTACACTGGCAGACAGCTAGTACTAGGTACGTCTGTCTTCACTCAATCTCTCTCTACAGGCACGGCTCGCGTGCGCTTAGACCTTCTGGAGGATGATGTTGAGGTTGTTGTACAGCGACTCTTCCTTCTTCTTGTCGATCGAATCCTGCATGCGCTGAAGCACCTTGGTCATCTTGGCCTTGGTGGCCTCGTCGAAGCGGTTCAGGTGGTCGAACGACGACAGGATTGGGTACGCCGACATCTGGTTGGTCTTGCCAATCTTCACAAACACCTCAGCCATGACCTCAAGGCCTTCGTCAGTCGCCAGCGAGAAGTGACGCAGCTGCGAGAGACCGCGCGTGAGCGTGCGGCCGTGGTTCGAGAGCGCTGGGTTGAAGTCTGGCAGCGCCATCACCTTGAGGATCTGCTTGCCGACGTCGCTCGCGTCCAGACTGGCCACGATACCGAGGTACTTGGTGAGCGTGTCTGGGTGCGTGCGCCACTCCTCGTAGATCTGCTGCTGGATCTTCTCACGGTCCTCGAACGTTTCGTCTTGGAGGATCACACGGAACGCCATCGACTTGTCCGAGGCGAACGTCGTGGTGTTGAGGATCTCCACTGCGAGCTTGGTTGGCGACACAGTCGGAGCGACGTGTGGAATAGACGACAGCACCGATGGCTTGGAGCCAGCGACGATCAGGCCGAGCAACTGCGCAGTGAGCGAACGCTCCTGGAACTGCTCGTAGTGTGGGCCAGGACGGGCCTCGCTGCGCAGCTTGTTGTACAGCGCCTCGATCTCCTTGTGGAACTTGGCCCAAACCGCCTGCTTGAGCGCGAGGGTCGCGTCCTTGATGGCAATGTAGTGGTGGCTCAGGTCGTCACGGCTTGGGATCGTGCGGGCCTCCACGAGCGTGAGAGCACGCGCCGATGGGGACAGGTCAGCCTGGAACAGGATCGAGCCGTGGAGGTTCACCCACTGCTCCGAGATCTGCACCGAGTTGTCGCCCTTGAGGAGACCCTCAATGATACGCGCCTTCTCGAAGTCAGCGACCGTGCGGTACGCCTGGTACTTGTTGACGGCATCTGGGTCAGCAAGCGCCTGCTTGGTGAGCTTCTCGGTCGAGACGGTCTCTGGCTTCGACTTGCCGAAGAACGACCAGCCACGCGCGAACGAGAAGAAGTCTGGCTCCTCCGAGACGTCCGAGATCGTGAAGGTCTCCTCCTTGGTCTTGAAGATGTGGAGGCCCTCCTTGACCACCTTGGCGTCCTTGACAATCGCCCAGTCAATTGGGATCTCCCACGGACCGTTGTTGTTCGCAGGCTTGTCCTCAAAGCCAGTCTGGCTCAGCTTGACCGTCAGGGCCTTGGCCGCGGCGTCGTAGGCCGACGAGTACGTGACCGTTGGGTGGCCAGGACGCTTGAGCCACGTGTGCGCGAGGTTCTGCAGGTTCAGGCCCGAGAACTCCTCCATGCAGCGGATCCAGTCCATGGTCGTGGCGTTGCCGAAGCTGTAGTCCGTGTGGTACTTGTCCAGCGCCTGGTGGAACTTCTCCTCGCCGAGGATCAGCTCGACCATGCGCACAAACTCTGGCGCCTTCGAGTAGGTCACGACCGAGACAAGCTCCTGAGTCTGGTTGAAACCTTCTGGCTCCACCGACAGCGACGTGGCCGACAGGTCCTGCGCAAGCGGACCGATAGCAGGCGTGCCCATGTACAGCACCTCGCTCAGACGCGTGTAGTCGGCACCGAAGATCGCAGCGCAACGCTTACGCTCCATGTGCACGGTCACGGCCTCGTTGAGCCAGATCTCGAACGGCGACTGGCCAGTGACCTGGCTGCCATTGATGTTGTGGTAGTACTCGTGCACCTTGACGCGCTCCATGTACTCGTACGCGTTGTCGTCCATGCGGCAGCTCGGGCACAGGCACGAGCTGACAATCGTCGTGTTACCCACGTTCTCCATGCCACCGTAGTACGAGTTCTCCATGGCGATCTCGCGGTACACGGCACCAGTGTACTTGTAACCCGTCTTCTTCCAGACCTTGAGCAGCTCCTTGAGCTCGGCACGCACAGCACTCAGACGCGCCTCGTCCTCAGCGCTCAGTGGCGTCTTCTCGTACTTCTCGTTCGGGCCGAGGCAGAGCTGGCCTTCCTTAGCCTTGATGGCCTCACGCTCCTCGAGCAGCGCGTAGATGCGCTTGCGCTCGTCGTGGTGCTTCGTGGCCTCTGGGCCGAGGCTCACCATCGTCCAGAGCACCGAGTCGTGGAGCATCGCGACGGCACGCTTGGCATCCACAGGCTCGAAGAAGCCTGGGAACGCGAGGATCTCCAGCAGCGTGGTGTCGCCGTCTGGGAACTCGAGCGTGCGACGGAACGTCTCGTACGTGCCGACGCCGAGGAAGAAGAGGTACGGCGCCATGTTGACCGTGTGGTTCAGGTACTTGAGACCGTGGCGCGACTCGTCCTCGACGCCGAGAATGTCCTTGGCCGAGTGGAAGATTGGCACGCCCTGGGCATCGTGGAAGCCCGGCGCCAAGTCACCGTTGGTGATGATGTTCGTGTACTTCTTGTCGGCCACAATGGTCGTGGTGTAGTACGCCTTGGCGTCCATCGTGTCAATGCACGGCACGATGCGCTGGAAGCCGTGCTGCTGGCACTGTGTGATGATCGTGCGTGGCGCACCCGCTGGCGTGTAGTCGTAGTACAGACCTTCGAGGATGTTGTCGGTCGGCGTAGCGATCGTGACCGTGCGGATCACAAACTCCTCGCCACTCTGCACTGGCTTGGAGAACTTGACAATGAGAAAGTGGTCCTCCGTGTCCACCTCGTACTCGAGCGCGCGCGGGCTCGCGAACGACGCAACGTGTGGCACAAACGCCTTGGAGTCGCCGAGCGGCGTGAACACGTCGAAGCGCTCGACGCTCACGATCTCCAGCTCCTTGGAGTTGAGCTTGAGCTGCGTGAGCGGCTCAGCCGCCACGTGCTTGAGCGTGGTCTGCAGCGTGACCTTGCTCTTGCTCTCCGTGATGTCGAACACCATGTCGAAGTGCAGTGGCTTGGTGGCCAGCGGCGCGAAATCCGCGCGCGTGAAGCGGTACTTCTTGGCTTCAGCCATGGCGGTCAGTGGGGGTCTTGCAAAGGGGTCTTGGAGCTGTCGCGCTGGAGGCGAATTCCCGAGTGAGCGAGCGCAAGAGAGAGAGAGAGAGAGAGCTCGACGAGCGGGTCCACAGACTCGGCGAGGAGCTCCGTTGAGTTGATGGACGGACCTGCAGGAATGGATACGAGATCCTTCGCGTTGCAGAATGAGGGTGTGGTATCGTGAGGATGTTTGTATGCGGATCGGCAAGCTCAAGTTGCTGGTTGGGGTCGTGTGCAGCCAGAATGGAACGAAGAGAGGGAAGGGCGTTAAGTTCGGATTGCGAATCAGCTTTGGAGGGACCTGATGGCTTTCGCTCCCACACACACACCAGACGCAAGGTGCCGATCAACAAAGACGACGCGAACGTCCTACACCGGGTGACGCGTGTCAGCCACGGCGATGACAGGAGGCAAAAGGTCTTCGGTTTGAGGCACGAGAAGACTCCACGGCGTGGGACACGGAGCAGAAAATCCTCTGCAGCGTCCTGTACCCACCGAGGTGCACCCGTGTACGCGAGTGGTCATGCCAGAGCGTACACTGCACACTTTGCTACTGCTGCACCTATCTACCAACCGACTGCAGTGCTCTGCTCAGTACTATGGCGCGTCGTATACCGGTAGTATGCGTGGGTGGAGCTGGTCGAGGCAAGAGCTCGTGGGTTTGTGGGCGTTGCGTGGGTCCCACTATGTGAGACCATCACGTTGCCAGCTGGGCCAGTCATGTGCAGACGAAAGGCATCGGAATGATGGTAGAGAAGAACGGTAGCCAATCAGAAGCCGCGGACTCGACCGCTCCATCTCCCTCGCTAAGTTCGCATGGATGAATGATGGTTATTGATGTTGCACTTTCTCGCCTTCCTGTTGGAGTACTTGCTGTTCCGTGTATTGAGGAAATCAAGTCACGCGTTGTGGGGTGGCTCTCGACTCACACGGAGACAGCGCATGCGCTGTTCGTTGGGGTGGTGCTTGCTTGGAGTGGGGGCCCTCCGCTGGAGGGTAAGTGGCTCCGCTCCCACTGCTCAACAATGCGGTGGCACAGGGGTGGGTCCTGTGAAACGAGGGTCTGGAGATGCGAGAGACCATGGCTATCGAATAGCACGATCAAATCGACGGTCACGAACGCAGCGCCGTCATCGCTCTTCCCATCTTGAATCACGGTGCTAGATCAATGGGAAAACGTCACGACCAAGCATTACCCACTCCTTGTGAAAGCAGACTCATGCGGGACTCACCTCAAGATCTCGGAGGCAGACAGGCTTTGAGCCCGGAGTTTTGGACCTTTGAGCGATTGCTTCACGTACCAGAAACCATCCTCTCCGTCTTGAACGCCATGAATTGACGCAAAGCTTCGACATAAAAACGGATCGGGTAGATCGTGATGTTCTTCTGAGTAGAACACACACGGTTGTTCGCCGCCTTCCTCGAGGTTTCTCGCTGTCACAGTGACGAAGGAGGAGTAGTTGGCTGCTGTCGAAACGCGCTTGCTCACGTCGTCGGAGTTCTCCCACACAGCCTTTGCCAGAGCTGCACGAAACATCCCAAATACCTTTCTCGATGCAGTAGAATAAAGCCGGCTTCCATGAGGCGTGGCTTCAGTGATGCGCCAGCCCTTGAACATGGTCACTACAAAATCGGAGCTACCGTGTCGCGCTGGATCGGCAAGGTCGCATAAGATCGCCCGTGAATTCGCGAGCGCCAGCTTGAATTGCATCGAAGATGTCAACTCAACGGAAACGTCCTCCACATGCAGCGAGAGATCGCGATTGGGATCGAGAATAGCCGCCCTCGAGCCACGGTAGAGTTGCTCATACTGGTTCAATAGGAAGCACTACATGAGTACCAAAAGGAGAGCGCATGCAGTGGATTATTTCCACAACGCCACGTACCAGGCGAAAGGTTTCGTTCGCTGAAAACCACGTCTTCCGCAGTAGAACATCGAGTTCATCATGAAGCTGGGACGATGAGGCAGTCGTTCCATGCTCAAGTATCGTGCTTAGCGCCTTGAGCTTTCTCAGCTCCTCGCCGTGCTCCGTTGACTGCCTTCGTTGTAGTTTGGAGTCCTCCTACAGCCCGCGGTTATCGACCTGCGAACTAGTTTACAACCAAGTGCGGCCAACTCACCTTCCGCCGCCGGGAATACCGTCGAGACGCCAATTTCCCGCGTACTCGCCTCTTCAACTCGCCGAGTGCATCATCCGTGAGGACTTGAATGTGCTCGACGTCCGATGGAAACGGCAATGGATCACACTCTCCAAGAATGTCTTCTGGGGTACTGCTCAGCATACACAGCGTCAGTATCGATGTACAACTCCATCCACAGCGTAACTGCATCACACACTCGTCACTAGAAGATCCGGCCGAGTCGATCGTCGACAGCAGCGTGAGGATTTCTTGCATCATTTGGATTCTGGCGATTAGATCAACTGGCCAGTGACTGGAAGTGCGGAATACCACCACTTCATGATGGACTCCCGGTCCGAGGTCATCTCCTGTCGGCCGAACTCTCCTCGCGCTCTATGTGACGCATGGGAAGTGGCGGACGTCCTGTCTCGGGAAGTTGCCAATAAACGCTCTAAAGTACGTTTTGGTGGTGTCATGTTCACAATTATTGGCTGACACCAATATTTCACAAATCGATGGTTGTGGAAATTTGTGATTTGAGCCTCGCCATCGGAATAATATCCAGATTTTCTCGGCTGATGTTGAAGCGACGCCAACAAATGCGGCGCCAAGCCGTCGACGGCGTGCACCGCATCCAGCTCTCCGCCGCGTGGAGATACGTCTCTGCACTGCTGCTGGTAATCGTGGGACACCCATGGACGCGTGTGTGCGTCAATGCGATGCGTCACTTTTTCGCGTTCATCGTCGCGGATCCGTTTGAAGATGAGACCGTCGCGTTTTCCAAAAAGCGCCTCACCGTGAACGACTCGTATCGCGATCGGCTGCTGGCTCCAGAGATTGCGGATCTTGTAGATCTATGCGACGCACTGCAGCTTTCTATTCCCCAACGGAAGGCATTCTTCCGGTGCTTCCTGCATCTCGACGCCATGCGTCGTGCGGGCGTCTCGCGCAGTGAACTGCTTCGGTATTGCGGCTTGCGAGAGACGCCCGCGGTGCGTGTGCTGCTACCAAGCGACGGTGCGTTTGCAGTCGAGGCATCGACCCATCGGAGTGAAGAGTTCCGTACGCAGCGATGGGATATTGCGCAGTTATTGTCGCTGATGTTCTCACTGTGCACAATGAACATGGAGACGGTAAGGCTGGGTCGCGATGAGATACCAGGGTCACAATTGTGGCTGACACTTCCCGGTGTTGCGTTTGCAGTTGGTCAACGTGTGTCTGCAGGAGGTTGCGAGAGACTCTGTGCATCAAGAGGCGACGGATATTACCCCTCAGACCACTGAGAGAGGAGACCCTGAGGATGCAACAGAGCAGACGACGGACGACAAAAGGAACGCTGAGACGACCCCGGAGCCCCTAATAGAGCAAGCGCGATTGGTGAAAGAGATCCTCTGCTGTCTGGAGTTCACGTACGGGGTCCCCAACCCCGTTGAGACGCGGCTCGGAGAGTTCCTCACGCGTATCTATCGCACGCCACCGTTGCAAAGCGACTTCACCAAGATCCATCGTGTAACCTCTGTCGTGGATGTCATCGCTCTCTTTCCGGGTAAGGAACTGTGGCTTATTTGCCACTGTCAAACACCGTACTGATGACGTTTGTTGCAGTTCTTCTCTTCCCAATTGTCTGGATTCAGCGTGTGGTAAAGCGTCGCTTTCTAGGCGAGCTGACATGGCAAAAGATGTCGACCCGACGGGCAGAGCTGCAGCTAGTGGGCCTCTCGAGTGCGTTTGTATCGGCTTCGGAGATTGTGAATGCAGCCAAGATACTCGTCCACGAGAAGCTGCAACACCAACATCGATGGAAATGGAGGATCGATCTCCTATTGTTGGCTGCTGTTGCAACACCGAACAAAAGTGACGAGTCAGCACCACACCAGAGATCCACACCACGGAAAGTGCTTCCGGATGAGTACGTTCATTCATTTGCCTTCTAAGCTGATTGCATCCACTCCATCCTCACAGCTCCCGTTAACCTGTAGAGGCAGCGACAGCAAAACACAGCTGAGCATCTCATCGGACGACCGAGGCGTCTCACGGTTGTCATGGCTGGTGGAGTTACAGAATGAAGACGAAGCGTGGAGGCGAACGGCTGACAGCGTCCTCGCGACTGCGCTGGTCTGGGACGACCACGCAGCTCTCGTTCATCAACTTGGCGACGCGGATGGTGGCGCTGCCTTTCTAGACGTACGCACGAAGATAGAGGCGAAATCCCTTCCTCAGGACAGCGTTGGCCGAATCCAGCGCCTTCTCATTCGAGAGTTTGGGTACCAATTCGCGACGTTCGTCATGGCCAAGAGTTCGATGCGTGAGGCGTGTGGTGATCTCGTGGGAACAACGAGTGTCAAGAAAGAAGAACGACGCGCTCGGCAGCGGTATCAAAAGGCAGACGTTGGCTTGGCACTGGTAGACGACAAGGCGATCTACTGGAAAGAGGTGGGTGTCGACTATCTTGGGGCAGGGTCCATGAGGAGCTTTGAAGACTCTAACCCCTCTTGTCTCCAGTACAAAGATCCATTACTCAAGCAAGTTTTCTATCACAACGTCCGCACGGGCGAATCTCAGTGGGAGAAGCCCGCACCTCTGCTTAAAAAGCGGCAGAAGAAGGGCAAACGGTCTCACACAAGGGCGTCTCCGACCCGTAAGGGCGACTTGCTATGAACCGAATCACTTGGAGACTACCAGTTCGTAGCCGGCCAACAGGATCGCACCAGAATCCTGTAGCAGCTCGTAAATAGGGCTGATCTCAGCTTCGGGAACGGCACTAATGCGCTGGGCGTATGCGTCGAGACACTTGCCGATCTCCTTCCACGCCTCTTTCTCTGCCAACACGGCGAGCTTTGGGTCCTTGAGTCCAGGATGACCCATTGGCAGACTTGTGTAGGTGAACAACGACGAGTCGGACGGCAAACACGCGTTCACATTCAGCCACTCGACGTACTTGCTTGCCGTCCATCGCTTGAGTTGGTGCGGTAGCTGCAGTTCGAGCGGAGCCCGCGAGATCAGGTGATGCCACACGTTACTTGGACGGATCTTGTCCACCATGCTGTCCCTCACGATGCTGTTGTTATCCAGGAACATCATGTGGCGGAAAGCTCGTAGCTCCTCATACGAGACGCCCAGTGTGCGCATCGGAACGACGCTTTCAAGTCGCAGTTCGAGTTGAGCCATATCGTTGGCAAGTCGAAGCTTTCCGTTCTCTTCCAACGGGCGCAAGAGCGACGCGTGGCGAATGAAGACGGACATGAGCCGCGCGATGAAGTCCCGCACACACGTCGTCACACACGGTGCGGACGGCAGCCGCCGCAAGTGCTCGTCAACAATGGTGCCAAACATGGAGCTGAAATCAGCCATGTATTTGGACCCACCGGAGAGGTTTGTTGCAGGCAAGGAAGCTCGTCCGTGGCCAGGCTTGGGCAGGTCCGCAAAGGATTCATCGTGCATGCGTGAGAAGTTGGCTTCGAGAAGGACTGCAAGCGCTTGTAAGTACTGGCCCAGGATAGCGAACTGCAGCTCACGAATCTGCGTGTGACACGGTGCCAGCTCAAGCTGTGCGAGTGCCTTCATCTGCTTCTGCAGCGCAGTATTGGTCTTGTCGGAACCTGATGAAATCGAAGCGACCGATGAAAGCCGACTTTCGAGCTCCTCAATCATCTCGTCCAGTTGCTGCAGTGCACTGAGCAGTGCCACATTGTGCGCTTGAGCGGCAGTGCGGCCATTTGACGGCGTCATGGCAGTCGCGGCTCTGCCCGTGTTCATGATCTTCTTGGAGTTTGCACAGAAGAGGTCCACGGACTTGCGGATCTGCTGGATGATCTGCTCAAGAAGCACGGGGTCCCGCCCCGCCTGGTCCAGCTCAGCATATACTGTGCGAGCCAGCGTCTGCATGTCGCTTCGGCTTGGAGGCGATGTGTGGAAGTTGGCACTCTGAGGAAACATCATCTGGATCGGATTGGATATCCGGCGGAACGAGCGCTCCATGAACGCTTCTCCTAGCGGCGCCATGGCGTCCAGAAGCTGATTTCGGTCAGAGGGCGACGAGCCAATGGGTTGAAGCGCGTCCTGTCGGTGTGGCGCCGTTGCGATACTCATGTCTTCTCCCTTGATCGTCGTTGCTGCCTGAAGCTCGTCCAACACACGGTTGGCTTCGTCCCTCATGCGTGGGTACGACGCAATCAGAACCGACTTGACAGCCGCACGGTACCCCAGCGTCGCTGTGAACAGCTCGCGTACGATGGCAGAGCTCACCTCCCAGAACGTCGCGAACAAAGTCGGTTCGTCCTTGGCAATCACCAGATCCAAGTAGTTGCGACCAGAGGACACGTCGACCATCTTGGCCAGCACTCGCTGCAGGTTCCACACCTGCATGGCAAGCGAGCGCATACAGTCGAACACGTCGTGGATCGCTTTCCACACATCGGCCTTCTGCACGGTGATCAGGTCTTGATTCGACGTTCCATTGCTACCACTGGACCCCGACTGTGCGGCACCCGTGACCAGCATTTCCTCTGCGATTGCGGCCGTGCACTTGCGCTCGACCTCTTGAATGACGTCGTTCACACTCGTTTGCACCGTGTCGCCCAGAGAGCCCAGGTAAAACAGGATCTGGAGTGCGTCGCCCACGTCCGCTTGGCTCAGTCGCTGGACGCCAGACTTGAGCAGACTGCGCACGTCCCGACGCATCGTCGTCGCGATGCGTTTGATGTTGGGCAGCACTTGCCGCACAATGCTGAGGTCTTCGAACTGCGGGTCCAGCGTGAGGCTCTCGATCTCGCGGATCGCCACGGCCGTGGTCACCATCTCCGTGGTCGCGTGGGGCTGGCTGTGGCCGTGGCCATGGTGCTTGTCCTTGCTGGGCGTGTGGCCATTGGCAGACGCAGCCAGCACCCTCTCCGATAACTGGTGGAACCTTAGCAACTGCCGCACGAGCTCCCCGCAGCGTTCGATGTTGCGGTGCTTCTGGATGTCGCTCGCCAGCTTGTCGTGGTGCTGCTTGACCGTACTCTCCAGCTCGTGGACGGCGCGCTGGACGTGCTTCACAGACGACTGGATGGACGCCACGTCGCCCTGCAGGCCGTCCACGGAGCCCACGCGCTCCAGCAGCGCGCTGTGGTTCTCGCTCACGTGGTCCGTGATCACGCGGTCAATCTCGCGCACGGCGTCGTCGATCCGCTGGATGAACCGCTCCGACTGGCTGCTCGCGCCAGCCGCGTCGCCGGCGCCACTAGAGAAGCTGGTCGCGCGATACCGCTGCTGCTGGTGGTCCGCCGCCGCCACGCCGCCCGTGGCCGCAGCGGAATCCTTCGCCACAATCTCACTCGCGATCGCACTCACATTGCAGTCTGCGCGGAGAAACACCGCGAGCTGGGCTGCGTTTCCCACCACACAACCACCACGGTCAGCATCCCCTTCATCTCTTCTTTCCATACACCATACTCGCACGCCACAAAACAAAACCTACCGTCCTTTCGGAGCTCCTTCACCACCGCCTCCATTTTCACACACACGCACACTTCCACGTAGTGAGTATCCGTGCGGTCGGTCTCATTTGATATCAACCGCACCTATAGATCCTTCGTCTGCAGTAGGAGCCCCTATTAATACCGGTTTTCATACCGGTATTACCGGTAAACCGCCAACTGACTGTATACTTTTTTCGCAGAAAGTACGAGTTGAAGTGACTGCAAGCGGATTGCCAGCGGCTGTTTCCGAAAGATAACGGATCCCTTGAGCGCCGCAGTACGCGAGGGGCTCTCGACAAGCAGCTCCATTCACGCGTCTCCTGCGCAGCCCCACGCGACGCTCTCTCGCCACGCAACACACCACCGCATAGCACTGTGTCTCTGCTTGCCACCCACGCAAAAATGGCGTCCAGCGATGCGCTCGCGGGCGTGAAATGCTACGTGCCCGACGACCACTTTGTGTGGCTCCCGGCGCAGATCCTTCGCGAGGAGCGCCACGAAGACCCAGCGAAGACGGAGAAGCGGTACCACGTGCGCGTGAGCGTGCCCGTGCTGAGCGAGGCGCAGGTCGAGACGGGCGCCGTGACCGAGCACGAGCGCGTGATCGACTTCAACGACAAGGCCACGAAGGCGCAGTTCGCCAAGCTGCAGCTCGACTCGCTGCCGTTCCAGAATGAGAACCTGGGCCCCACGGGCATGGAGGACATGATCGCGCTCAACTACTTGCACGAGCCTGCGATCCTGTACAACGTCAAGAAGCGGTTTCTTCAGAAGCTGCCGTACACGTACACGGGCGACATTTGTATCGCGATGAATCCGTACCAGTGGCTGCCCGAGCTGTACACGAACGAGCTCCACACGCAGTATCTGACCAAGCCAAAGGACGAGCTACCGCCGCATGTGTACGCGACTTCCGTGGCGAGTTACAACGACATGAAGCGGTTCGACCGCAACCAGTCGATCCTCGTGAGTGGCGAGTCCGGTGCCGGCAAGACCGAGACCACAAAGATTCTCATGAACCACTTGGCGTCCATTGCAGGAGGACTGAACGACTCGACCATCAAGAAGATTATCGAAGTGAACCCGCTGCTCGAGTCGTTCGGTAACGCCAAGACCGTGCGTAACGACAACAGTTCTCGGTTCGGCAAGTTCACGCAGCTCCAGTTCGACCAGTTCGGCACGCTCGTAGGCGCCAAGTGCCGCACGTATTTGCTGGAGAAGACGCGAGTGATCTCCCATGAAGCACCAGAACGTAACTACCACATCTTCTACCAGGTGCTCGAGTCCAGCGACGAGAATCCGGACTGGATGCTCCAGCCCAACAAGACCTACGTGTATACGGGCAGCGGGAGTAACGTGCAGATCGAAGGCAAGTCCGACTCGAAGCACTTTGAGAAGACCAAGTCGGCCCTGAGTCTCATCGGCCTGGGGATCGACGAGCAGCAAGTGCTCTTCCAGGTCATCGCCGGTATCTTGCATCTCGGCCAAGTGCAGATCCAAGCCAAGCCAAAGAACGATGAGGAATCGATCATCGCGTCGAGCGACCCGGGGGCAGACGCTACGACCAAGCTTCTGGGTGTCACACTAACGCAGCTCGAGACAGCGTTGTGCTCACGTAAGATCTCCGTGTCGAACGAGATCGTGACGGCGTTCCTGAAGAAGGACCAAGCAGAGGAGTGTCGTGATGCACTGGCAAAGGCCATCTATTCCAAGCTTTTCGACTGGCTCGTCGTGCGCATCAACGGCTCGCTTGCAAACGATGCACAGATGAGAAACCAGGTAGGCATTCTCGACATTTTCGGCTTCGAACACTTCAAGCACAACTCGTTCGAGCAGTTCTGCATCAACTATGCGAACGAGAAGCTCCAGCAGAAGTTCACGCAGGATGTGTTCAAGACGGTGCAGCAGGAGTACGAAGCCGAAGGAATCGTGTGGAGCCACATCGACTTCGCCGACAACCAGGAAGTCATCGCGATCATCGAAGATCGTCTCGGTATCATCTCCCTGCTGAACGACGAAGTCATGCGACCAAAGGGAAACGACGAGTCGCTCGTGTCCAAGCTTACGACAATCCACAAGGAGGACAAGCACGTGATCGAGTTCCCACGTACGTCTCGCACCCAGTTCACCATCAAGCACTACGCCGGCGCAGTCACGTACGAGTCGATTGGCTTTTTGGACAAGCACAAAGATGCTCTGCTCCCTGACTTGTCGGACTTGATGCGTGCGTCGTCCAAGTCTTTCGTCTCAAACCTCTTCAAGAACGATGAAGGCGTGGCCGCTGCTCCTGTTGCGCCAAAGCCTCGCGGAGGACGAGCTGCTGGGGGTGCACTCACGGTCGTGAACGTTGGCACACAGTTCAAAGACAACTTGAACGAGCTCATGGTCAACATTCGCCAAACCAAAGTGCACTACGTGCGGTGCATCAAGCCGAACCAGCGAAAGAGCTCTTCGATGATCGAGCATTCTATGGTCATTTCGCAGCTGCGATGCGCAGGTGTGATTGAAGCGATCCGCATTTCGCGCGTGGCGTACCCCAACCGATTGTCGCTCGAAGAGCTCCTCAACAAGTTCTGGATCTTCGCACCGAAGCCGACGAATGAGATGCCACTTCGTGATCGATGCCAGCAGCTCATGGAGAAAATGCAGTTCAAGTCGCCGGAAGAATACCAAACCGGACGAACGAAAGTGTACTTCCGCTTCGGTGTGTTGGAGGCGATGGAAGAGAAGAAGGCTCAGAAGCTCGACTCCCAGGCCCGCAAGCTTCAGCACATCATGCGTGGCTACCACGTGCGTTTGCTGTACCTGCGCAAGCTGCAAGCTGTCATCACGCTGCAGTCCGTGGCACGTTGTGTTGTATGGATGACTCGATACCACGCGTATCGCAAGGCCATCAAAACACTACAGGCACGCTGGCGTGGCGTACGTGGACGACGCATCGCTCACGAAGTGAAGCGTAACCGCAAGGCGGTCGTGATTCAGCGGCACATTCGTGGCTTTGTCAAGCGGAAGCAGTTCAAGAAAAAGCGTCGCAGCGTTGTTCGCGTCCAGGCATTGATGCGAATGAAAATCTCCCGCGCCAAGTACGTGAAGGCCTTGCAAGAGAAGAAGCTCCAGGACGACATGGCGTACCAACTTCAGAAACTGCAAGAGCGTCTGCAGGAAGAACAGATTCGAAACGAGCAGCTCTTGTACGAACGCGAGTCGAACTTACGCAGCAGCATGCTGCAGAACGAGGCTCCCGTTGCTCGCACGCAGAGAGCGCCTTCATCCGCGAGTATGTGGATGCAAGATGCTGATGGTATCATGAGCCAGCTTCAAGACGAGGTGAACCGCCTTCGTAAGGAGAACGAAGAAAACAAGACAGCCAACTCCACGCTGCGTAACGAACTGGACAAACTCAAGAGCGAGAAGGAGGTCGTGGCAGCCAACTTCCACGTCAAGATTCGCCAGTTGGAAGATGTGGTGCGCGACAAGGACAAGAAGATTGCGGCCGTGGAGAAGGAATGCAGCAAGCTCAAGGACCAGCTTGCGTCTGCACTCGAGAACGGAGGCAACCAGAAGTCGGGTGGAAAGGAACGTCGATCGTTGTTCCGCACGCTTGGTTCCAAGAAGGATCTTGGCAAGGCCGGCAACAATAACAGCAGCGGTGCCCTCCTGGACTCTCTTACAGGTGGAGAAGATTTCTCTCAGGCGGTGCAATCTTCTCTCGCGCAAAAGTCGGCGGACACTGCCCAGTTCCTCAAGGCCTCTGCTCAGCGTATCTCCATGCCCAAGTTCTGGGGCAGTAGCAACGACATCAACCCCGCTGAAGACCGCTTCTCGGACGGTAACTCCACTGCAGCTTCCACCGACACTGGAGGACGATTGTCGCTCATCTCAAGTGTTGGTGCGGTTGGCAGTGGGGTCAGCAGTGCCATGTCAAGTCTGAAGGGCAAACTTTCTGCTGTGAAGGGCAAGTACAACGCTGAGAACGGTGGCCTCGGTGACTCGCAAGTCTTCCGGCCGAGTGTCGCTGGCTCCATGGCGCCGTTGAACACGTCCGTGTCAGTCACGAATGTGAACGAGGCGTTTAATTTGGATTCGATGCCCGAGGCTCCTCTTCCTCCTGGTTGGGAAGCGCGTCTGTCGAGATCCAAGGGCAAAGTGTACTACTGCAACCCCACACTCAAGCTCACGCAGTGGGATCGCCCGACGATCGAGTCGCTGAAGGCAAAGAAAATGGCAGCCGTCGCTGCGCAGAAGGCGAAGCAACAGTACGTTTCAACCCTATGGTATGTGTGCTATTCGTGCTTTTCTTACCAACTCTATCTGCTTGTAGGGACCGAGACTCGAGGCTCATGAGCCCGCCTTCACATGCTATTGGTACGGATACTATCCTTTGGATAGATCAGACGTGGTGACTGACATTAAGTGGTTGTGGTGGTGTACAGAGCACATGGAAGGCTTCATTTGAGCACCCGTTACAAGGCAGTGAAGATACAAAGAGTGCTCATGGTCTCTACAATAAAGCACGTACATCTCAAAGTCGTCTCTAATGTGCTGCAACCTTCAGTATCCACCTCGCTTGGATCCATCGTACGGGAAGTACTCATCGGCTTGAAACGTAGCCAACTCACTCGCCTGCGCCGCTGCCAGGCGACTGTCGTAACACTTCTGACACAAGTAGGAGTCGTCCTGCGCGTTCCAGTAGGCTGCAAAATTGATCGCAGGTTTCAAAGCCTCTGCACACGCGTTGCACCACTGGCATTCGCTCGGCTTGTCCCACGACTGGATCATCGTCTTGGGGTTGTAAAAGAATGGCAGACCTACACAAACGGGAGGGAGTCTCAGTGAGCTACGCTTACGCTCTACGCATCCATCCAAGCTTACCAACGATGTTGTCATCAATCAAGACCCAGCGGTCCGGATACTCCAGGTCTTCGTCAGGACCCAAACCAAACGGCTTCCGAGCTGATCGCGGGTCGTCCGAGTACGCGTTGCGGTACATTGCGAGTTGTGTCTTGGCGTCAAACTCCTTCACGAAGCACCGCCGGATCTCTTCTTTCAGTTGCTTCCTCGCTGCGAACATTCGGAAGGCGGACTGCACCATGACGGCACTTTTCTCGCGACGCTGGCGCTCCACCGTGTTCTCTTGGAGCTGAAGCCCACAGGCCAAACCAAAGAGGTGTGTCAGTTCAGTGTCAAAGTCTCAGTCTCCGATCTAGCTAGCAGACCCACCGATCGCTCTTCTTCCTTGGCTTCTAGCTCATTGAGAAAAGTTGCCTCGGCCTTGAGCCATTCGCTCTCAGCTTCTCGTCGTTCTTCCTCGACCTGCTGGTCAATGACTTCGATGGTCGCTCGCTCTCTCACCTCGCTTTTGGGTACGACAACCTGAGACTGCTTGTACTTCGTCAACAGACCTTTCTCCTGCGCCGCAATCAGAGCTTTCAGCTGCTTCTGGAGCTTCTTCCACTCGCCAGGCTCATCCAGCGCGATCACTTGTGATACAAACAGCCTCTTCCTCCTCGTGCGATCGGCAATCGTCGCATCCCACTGGGCTTTTAGTGTGCTGTACGCTTCAGCCGACTCACGCTTATGGCGCTCTTTGATCTCCACCTTCTCCTGTTTGAACGCCTCCCACTGACGCTGTCGCCTCAGTCGGATCACCTTGTTCTTCTCCACGCCGTCGATCTGTTTACGCTTCTTTTTGTACTCGTAAGCCTCACGCATCTTGTCGTACTTGACTGTCACCTCGTGTTTGTACCGACGTATCTGCCTCGTAGCTTCGGACGCCATGTCCAGCATCTCCAACTCCACGAGCTCGCGTTCTTTGGCATCTTTCGCTCGAGTCTTCTCCTTCGAGCGTCTCACCAGTTCACGGAAATACCGCTGGAGACGCTTTGCCATCTCCCCTCTAACCATCGCACGGAACACGTCGCGCTCTGTCTGGATCTTCTCCATCTCTCGATAGTAGACCTCCAGGAGCCTTTGCTTGGCTGTGATCCGTCCCAGACGACCTCGATACACACGCTGAAGCTTCACAGCTGCGCGGTTGCGACGACGCAAGTCCTGAAGGAAACGCACGAAGTGAGACCGCATCCGGAACGCACCTTGGACTCGGATCACTGCCTGGACGAGCGCCCACTTGGCCTCGGCGATGCGTCGTCCGATCATTCCTCGGACTGTCCGCTGGATCTCTGTGGCTGCCCAACTCTGGATCGCATATTGCTTCAGCTTGGCGAAGACAAAGGCCCGTTGGACATGAGCTATGCGTTTGAACGCCCTGAGAACGAGCTGGCGGCTGCGTCGGATGATACGCGCAGTCTCGTACCACGTGAGGAATGCGTGGCGTACGCGTTTGGTGCGGTGGTAGAACCGCAAGCGCTCGATCTTCTTCCGGTCCGAGTCTTTCTTCCGAACTTTGAAGACGAGCTCCCGAAACAACGGCGTCGCCATCTCTTCTAGAAGGATGGTGTGCTCGGTGAACTTGGTGAAGATCGTTTTCAAAGGAGGAAGCGAGAGAAGCTCCTGGAAGCGACGGTGACTGATACGGGAAGAGGTCATGCGCTGGCGAATGTTGGCCGGCGTAAGTTCACCCGTTGGCTGAAGTACTTGAGCTTGGCGGAACTGCTCGCCATAACAACAATTGTATCAGCTGAGAAGGTAGCCGTCTCAAGACATACCAGGATTGACCTAGCATACCCGCTCCGAGACGAGCCGCATGCATGCCTGGTTACGCATGAGCTGCGTGAGCATGAGCGACACGTCGCTGATCTTCATGGAAGTGGTGTCCGTGAGTCCATCGAGAAAGCCAGCACTGCTAAAGATGCGGAAGCCCCAGGCCAAGTGCTCTTTCATCGACAGCAGAGGCTGCTGGAACATCCTACAGATCAATCGACGACAGTCAGTCTGCATGGTCGCAATAGCGGAGACCAGCGCAGCCATAGGATCGCGTACTGAAGTCCGACGAGCAGCAACCGCCAGTTGACCATGGGCACGTTGTCACTGGACAGCTCGTACGTGTACTGCATCTTCTCCAAGTGGCGACAGAGTTCGACTTGGACAGGTGAGAGCTTGGACTTGAAGCCCACTTCCTCCTCCACACCGAAAACGGCTCGTAAGACACCTACAAAACGCGGCTTCGTGACCATATCGTGGGGGAAAGACCGGTAGCAGCTCTCGTAGATGGCGCGGTCATCGCCAGCCAACCGCACGCGGCGAAAGCATGGTGCTCTAATGAGCCTGGACTGAACAAACCGCCACTATTCAGACGTTTGCGCAGTAGCTGAGATCGCAGCGAAAACGTACGCACCAGATGAAAGATCTCCCGCCACTTGAGTGCATGGAACTTTTCGAGTGTCAGGTTGGTCGAGACGAGCAGCAGCGGAAGCTCCACAGCCCATTTGTCCCTGGGTTGTTGTGCCGGAATGCCCTCTGACAAGGGATTTACAAGCACCACTGGTGCTGCTTCATCCTTCTCCTCCTGCTCGTCCCCCTCCTTGTCTTGCTCGTCCTCCTGCTCATCCTGCAACTCCTGGTCTTCGTCGCTGTCTACATCTTGTGCTTGAGGCAGCGACTCGAGCTTCTCGTCGACAGGCGCACATTCAGGTGAGTCCATGGGGCCAGACGCATGGCTGTTGATGGTGAAGAGACGCAACGCAGGACTCTTCAGTCGCAGTGGAGGCAATGAAACTGACAGCCAACGGCATCATTAACGAGATTGTATTTGGATACATCTCGAGTTGCGAGGTATAGAGACAGCTCTCAGTTCAACAGCATTGGATGGGAAGAGGTCGCCTCAAGGGTTCCCCATCACTAACACACAGAGTTCTGCATGCCAACGAAGAAGGCGAACCCAGGCAGCATCACTGCGCACGTAGATGTACAGCGCACTAGAGCTCCCCAACTTAACCCATGTGCACGCTCACTGGCTTGCCCTGGGCACCCATCTCCTTGAGGTGACGGAAGTGCGCCATGATGGCCGTGGTGAAGTCTGGCAGCACCGTGTACTTGATGTTGTACTTCTTGCAGACCTCCATGATGATCGGCGCGATCGCTGGGTAGTGGTACTGTGAGCAGGCAAGCAAACAAACGCACACGTAGGTTAGCTTTTCCACTCCACCATCCACGTTAGATACTTAACACAGCAGAGCCGTACCTGCGAGACGCCTGGGAACAAGTGGTGCGTGACCTGGTAGTTCAACGCGCCGGCAAAGAACGTGGTGATTGGCGAGTTGTGCGAGTAGTCGACCGACGACTTGACCTGCGAGATGGCCCACTCGTCCGCGACAGTGGTCGAGGCCTCGTCACCGTTCGGGTAGTCACACTCGGTCGAGACGTGGCTCACCTGGAAGTTGAACGCCAGGTACCAGCCCGTGACGAACTCACAGAGAAGGAAGACGCCCCAGAACTGCGACGATGGCACCTTCAAGTGCACCAGCGGGATGTAGATGCGGTAGAACGCCCAGAACGCCTTGGCCGTGAGCAGGTGCACCCAGGCCGTAATGGCGTGTGGGTTCACACGGATCGGGCCGTTGGTGAGGGACACGAAGGTCTCGAAGATGTCCTGGAGACGGAACTTGATGGCCAGCACGCCGTAGAGCGGAGGCAGGTACAGGTGCTGAAACTTGTAGATTGGGAGCAGCACCTGACGCTCGACGATACGACGCACGTCGCTCTTGAAGTTGACTGGGAGATCCGGGTCCGCACCAGCCACGTTCGTGTAGATGTGGTGGCCCACAATGTGCTGGTTGAGCCACGAGACCATGCAGCCACCCGCGAACCAGTCAAAGACGCCACGGCCGACGATGAACCAGCCCGTTGGGCTGCTGGACCACGCGGCGTGCGACGAGTCGTGCATCACGTGGAGCAGCGGCAGCGCCTGGCACACGCCGAACACCACGGCCCAGAAGTACATGGTCGCGAGGTTGCCTGGGATCAGCGCGTTCATGCCAGCGTACGCCAAGCCAGCGACAATGAACACAAGCGCCATGCGCCAGATCGCGCCGTATGGGCTCTTCGGGTCGATCTTGTTGGTCACAAAGTACTCGTTCACACGCTGCGCGCACTCCTTGTAGAAGCCGCTGTCGGGCTTGTACACCGGGAACTCGGTCGGGCCCACGAGCTTACCGATGGCGTACTTGCCCAGGATCTTCTCGGCGCGGTTCGAGAACGGGTGGTACGAGTCGAACGTGTCCGTGCACTCGCGACCGGCGTGGAGGTGGATGAGCTCTGCGCCGCCCGGGTGGCGGTCGGCCCACTCGGTCACGTCGTACACGACGCCGCGGATGATCACCCACGAGCTCACCGGCGTGTTGTGCTTGGCCACTTCCTGCCACGTGAACTGGCCGGCGGCCGCGGCCTCCGCGGCGTTTGAGGTCAGTGCCGCGTCCGTCGTCGCCGCGGTCTTGCGCTCGCGCAGTCCTGCATGCCACACAGCCAGATCCACTCCCATCAGTCCACGCAGATCCTCTCACGGCGCCCTAGAGAACGCGTCGCGCACGCACCGCTCGTGTCCATTTCGCTGCGAGGCGCCATCTTCGTCTCGGGGACTTCTCTGCGGTTCGCTCGCACGCGCGATAAATCTCAAGTGGCTCAGGTCCGCGTGGGCCGCTGCTGGACCACCTCTTCCCTGCCTCCCACGGGTTCTGCGGGTGCGCTGGAGCCTCGGTTTAGTGGCCATCGCGTTCGTTTGAGGAGGTGATCCCACCACGCGTGGCGATCCATTGGCATAGGTACATTCGATCGGTTTTATCTCCGTTATAGATTATTACAGGTACAAGGTACTTGAAATCGCGAATTTGGATCCAGGGCAAGGTGAGACCTATGGCTTGTGGGAGGTGATTGGTCAGACCGCGACGTCACCGGGACAGTGGCTATGACGAGGCCGCGAGCTCGTCACCACAAACGAGTCGCGCGTCTCTTGCGACTTGTGGCGATCGGTTTTCAGAATGGGACGGAAAATGGAAGGTCTGCAGTGGCGTATCTCTCCGTGTAACGGGTTCACGTTAATGGTACCAGCTCAGAGCTTGATGCGGATGTTGGCAGCCTCCAGTAGCGTCGCTACGATGGAGACAGCGAGCATGTACACGCAGAGCACGCCGCTGGCGGTGAGAGGACTGGCGTAGATCGTGCGCATTGTCAGATTCACGACACCCGTCGCGAGATTCGCCTGCAGGCAGATGAATGGTCGCATGACAATGGTTAGATGAACTGTGTGCCCAAGGACGAGTGAGTGCCTGGGTAGAGACGTACGATGAGGAAGATGAAGAGCTGGTTGCGGCTGATGCCCTTGAAAAGCAGTGGCGTGCGCGGCAGGAGGCTGCAGCAAAGGGAGGATCTCAGTAAAGGACATGGCTGCACCCAATAGTGGATGGATGACGCACCTGACGACATGGATTGTGGTGTACGCGGTGAGCAGGAACGCGGACTGAGCGAGCACCCATAGCACATACGAGAGATTGACCATGCGTCGGGATGGACGCGACACGAGCCTCACCGAGAGGAATGTTGCCAGCACCAGCACAAGTGTGGCCATGCCCAGCGTGACCGTGAGCCATCGCATGTTGCGGACGACCTTGCCACCGTTGCTATCCATGTAGCTGAAGATGACTTGGCCGGTGTAGACGGCAGCGACGTAGAGCGAGGTGTAGCCTGGAAAGCAGAGTCGAGGTGAGCCATCTCGGGCAACGAATGTTGTCAGGAGGTGCGAATGAAAGCCTACCAAACAGACTGAGGATGCCCTCACGGTTCTGCGAGAAGAGATCGTCGCGTGGAGCGTTCAAAATGAACTCTTCGCCACCATAATGCGTCAAGTAGACCTGGTAGCCTGCAAGAAGCATGTGAGAACTGGCACTACATCCGATGATCCACGTGATAGTGCAGGAGCCTACCAATGGCGAGAAGGATCGCGACCACTGGAGACGTCGCCCACTTGCCGAAGATCAGAAGTGCTGAAAAGAGCAAGTAGACACCACCCAGCGTGAAGTAGAAGTTCCAGTGAACACCGTACTCGCTCACGTGTTCCTGGTAGTTCACGCCCTTGACAGTGAGGAACCGAGCGAAGCCAAGCACGAGGACGAGTGCGATCGGACGCAAGAAGGCATACACACGACCAGCCACCGACTGATTTCCCTGATCGTGACGTGAGCTAGGACCCGGACACCGACTACCGTCAGATCCAGGCATGCACAACGAAGATAATCATGCGCGTACATACCGCTGCTTGCCTTCAGGGCGTGGCCGCGTCGATCGAGCGTACGAAGAGACAATCGCGGATGAAAAGATAAACGCGCCAACTCCAATGTCCATCTAGCCAGCGCAAAACACGTGTTAGTCAGGCCGACAATGTGTGTACGCGGTTCGCTAGGAACGTACGACGCTGAATCCGTAGGTCTCGGTCTTGGCGAAGCGGCGAGGGAAGACCGTAAAGTCGACAGCCAAGATCGCAAAAACCCTGAGATGAGCATACCATCACAAGTTAGTATTCAGTGATGCAGCGCTTAGAACTGGTACTACGGGGACTCACGTGGAAAGCATGATCTGTGCGCGGAAGCACGTGAGAAACGGCAGCTCCGTGTCGAGCAACTGCCCCATCTTCTCCTTGCGGCAGTGCTTGAGCACGAACTCACGCGCGTGTTTCCACGACATCCAGTTCAGCAGTGCAGCTGAAAAGTAAACCGCAGCCAGCAGTGGCAGGGTGTACTGCGCGAACGTAAATGCCACCATCGTCGGCAGCGTCAGCACGAGGAACTCGACTACGATCGTCACGGGAATCGCCTGAGACCCACACGACAATCCATCAGCGCACACACAGCATCGCTGCGAAAGCAACAGGTGAAGCGTACGAAGTATCCAGAGCCGACAGTACGCAGCCCTGCGACCTCGAGCAGCAGCAGCAGCTCCGAATACAGCCATTGCGTTCCCTGTCACACACAGAGTCAGCCACGAGCGGATCAGTCAGCGACTCCTCTTGGACTTCTAGACTCGAGCAGATACTCACCGGCATCAGTGCAAAAAGTAGGAACACCTCACGTCCAGTCGTGCCCTTGATGTCGGCCACGAAGGCCTCCTTCGCGCGCTTGTACTCGTCGTCCGTGATGATCATCTTGCCTGCAAGTGAGTCTTCCGCTTCAATTGCAGTTGACGTGGAGCTCCTCAAAAAGTGAAGAGCTCCGTTGCTCATTTTCAGCCAATCAGAGGTCAGTAAATTGTTAAATATGACCAATCGATGGTCATTTGACTATTGGCCACATCACGATGACTGGTATGAATGGAAGACCATGGTGACGCCAAGCGCCGGGCTGTGCGCGCGCTCTACGTGTCTCCACAGGCAGCACTATGCATACACAGGGCGTCACTAACAAGTTTTGATGTATGCGGGTGTGCTGTAGACTACAAAGAGGAGCAGGCGATGGAGGTGGAGGCCCTCGAGGCCATCTACATGGAGGAGTTCACCAGTACGTGGGGGATGGATCGGTGGCCACAGAGCCGCATTGCGATTGAGCTAGGCACTGATTGACGCTCGTATGCTTGCTATCTATCGTAGAGCTCACGGACGAGCCTCTGTCGTACCAGATCCACGTCGTGCCCAACCAGGACGGCCAGGGCAACTTCGTGGCACTCACGCTCAAGTGTTTCATCCCAGAGTCGTACCCAGACGAGGAGCCACGGATCGAGATCGCGGTGGAGAAGGGCATCAGCGACCCGCAGCTGAAGGAGCTGAACCAGATCATCAAGGACCAGGTCAGTGAGAACATTGGCATGGCCATGATGTACACGGTGAGCGAGGCGGTGCGCGAGTACCTCGTGGAAAACAACCGCGAAGGCAACGACGGGTCCGAGTACCAGGAGATGATGCGCCGCATGGAGATCCGGAAGAAAAAGGACGACGCGAGCGACGCCGCGGAAGCGCTTGTGCTCTCGAACGCCAAGGCCGAAGTCAAGAAGAACGACCACGGTGCGTTGATTCGCGTGGATTCGCGAGATACCTTTGCGTGTGGTGTGACGTGGATACATTTTGTGCTCGTGTCGATGTAGGAACTCCTGTGACGGTGGAGTCGTTCATGGCGTGGCGAGAAAAGTTCGAGCGTGAGATGAAAGTCAAGGTGAAGGAGACGACCAAGGACGAGTCCCAGGCGAAGCTCACGGGCCGCATGCTGTTCAGCCGTGGCCTGGCCAAGGATGAGGTCGTGGAGGCCGGTAAGGAAGATGAGGATGACGAAGACGACGAGGATGATGAGGACTACGTGGAGGGCGAGGATGATGACGAGGAGGACGAGGATGACGACGAGGAGGACGAGGAATAGGAAGGTTGACTCCAGCCCAAGTAGATGGATTGACCGCGTCCAGTACTGCGCATGCTGCAGGAGGAAGAAGCTGGTGTAGTTCGTGGTTATCAGCAACGTAATTCAACTCGTTTCATAACGGATCCACCCTCGGCACTTTACTCAGACATAATTCAACGCCACGGGCACACAGACACTCGCACGGCCTTACTCATTCACGAATGAAACGTGCTGGATGAACGACACGCGTTTCCGCTTGCGGAGAGCTGCCGCGCCAGCACGCGGACGCATTCGATGCGAGGCCTTGGATGTGTGGATGCCCCACTTGAGATGATAGAAGAGAGCCTCGGTCAGCAGCGACTCCCGAATCACGCCG
The DNA here is from genome assembly GCA_023334595.1 of Pythium utonaiense. Classification (NCBI taxonomy): domain Eukaryota; phylum Oomycota; class Peronosporomycetes; order Pythiales; family Pythiaceae; genus Pythium; species Pythium utonaiense. Next base: position 1,962 of record JAADVE010000213.1, on the reverse strand, counting down.
TCTTCCACAAGCGGTCGCACTTTGCCGTACAGATCGCTGACACTCATGGTCGGGAACCGCACGTGCTCCATCACGTCTGAGAGCACGTCCAAAATGGGCTTTTCCGATGACGCGACGCGTGCTTCGCCCCACATCACCAGGGCTTCCATCAAAGCGATCTCCTTGATCTGGAGGTCATCTTGCTCCACAATCTACACACACAAACCGCGCACACAAGTGAGCACCATGCGGATATCGCAACAGTAATGTGCTGCGACCTAGGAACTCACCTCGACTAGAACTTTCTCGGGGATCTGCACCATGAGTGGATCTCGGAAGATGTCCTGCGCGTGGATCAGCACAAAGCCCTTGCAAATCTCTCGCAGTCCCGCGAGTTCATACATCTCGGACCCGATTAATAGTCCCACGACGTTGTGGAGGTCCACTGTCACCTCTATAAAGCAGCAGCAGCTAGAACGTCAGCTCCGTGCCCACCACGACCTTCATACTCTACCACGCACCTCCTGTGTAGATGTAAACCAACATTTTCTCCAGAATGCGAGCGTCGACACCAAGAATCTGCACCTCTCGCTGCGCAGCCTCGCGCATGCCACCCGTGAGCATGGCTCGGAACGGCTCCGAGCTGGCTGCGAGCATGAACCGATGCGTGTAGAACTTCTTGATCTCCTCCGCTCCGTCCTCAGCGGCGTCCTCAGCGGCGTCCACGCGCTCGCTGTTCACGCGTGCACACAGCACGACGTCGGCGCCGATCATCGACTCATCAAAGCACGGCGACGACGCCGTGCCGCCACCACCACCATTGCCACATCCACTACTGCCAATCGCACGCTTCAGGCGGCTCGTGAGGTCTCGGTGGTTCGTGTACGAGGACGCCGCTGGCTTGGCTTGTGTGAGGGCTCCCGCCTGCGCGCCGTACTCTTTCGAATTGGTCTCGGACGACGTCTCAGACCGGTAGTCCTCGTCCTCAGCGGACACACCGGCCGAGTCCAGAGGCGAGCTGCTCGGTGGCGAGTGGCTACGCGCTGGCGCGACCAGCAGAAGCGCCGCCGTGGAGGGAGCTCCCGGGCGATTGGCTGGCAGATTGCGCGGGCTGTCGGCGGCCATTCCGGACGAGCTGTGGTCGGTCTGCTCGTCATCTTCTCGCTCCGTCATGTCGTCGTCTGCTAGAGGGTCCATGAAGTCCCGTATCTGCACATGGCGCGCGCCGCTGCGTCTCGCCGCCGCCATCTTCGCGTGGCTCTTCCTGCGGCGTCGTCGCCTTCGTTCCTGTGGAGCTTCTCAGTGGCGCTGGAAATAGAATCGCAGATTATGATTGGATGAAATATTGATAAATGCGGAATATCAGCCAATGAATGAGCGAAGACTTTCCCAGTCACATATCTTTCGACAGATTCCCATACTACACGCTCACGGGAAGAGAGCTGCTCGTGGGGACGGGATCCGGCGCGTGATTAGAGGCACTTACGGGGCGGCGGCGACGCGCACGACAGCACAGACACCATGATCAAGGGCATTATGATCGTGAACAACCACGGCAAGCCGCGCATCGTCAAGTTCTACGAGCACGTGGTGCGTTTCCCGCTGAAATCTGTGATGGGGAACGGGAGCTCCTGGCTCCATGAGGAGGTACATGGGGAAATGGCGCTGATGCGAGTGGTGTGTTGCGTGGTGATGGCAGCCAGACGCAGAGCAGCAGGCTGTGATCCGCGATATTTATACGCAAGTGTCCAAGCGCCCCGACACGCTGTGTAATTTCCTCGAGGGAACGTACGTCCGCCCTGATTACAGTAGCGACGGCGTGCTTGACTGTATGTGCTTGGAGAGGAACTCATCTCGTGGTGGCTGTGTTGCAATGGCAGCGTGCGATACTGGGGCGACGGTGTGAAGCTCATCTACCGCCACTATGCAACGCTGTACTTTGTGTTCGCTGTGGATCAGCAGGAGAGCGACCTGGGCATCCTG
>JAADVE010000212.1:0-26758 GCA_023334595.1 Pythium utonaiense | reverse complement strand
CTCGACGTGCTCTCAAGCAAGTGATGGAGGTGGCAGTTCCCATCGCAGCCGTTATCCTACCGCTCATCGTCTAGCACAAGCAGAGAAGAACCTGGCGAGGCTCGTAGAAGCCGTGAACTCGTACGGAGCCTTCCGCTTCGCGGAGTTATAGCTCCGCAAACTATGCAACGTGCTCGTCCAGCACCTCACTAGCCTCTCATATGGAAGGAGGATCCGCAGTATCTCTCAATTGTATCCTTGCCACGTAGACATGAATTTGAGTACGAGCGAGTGAGTGAAGTGGCGTCGCGTAAGCACAATAGCTATTTAATACTAGTACAAGTCTAGCCACTCGTCGGATCTTCCTGTTGGCATTACAGTGGTGGCCATCAGCTTCCAAGAGACATAACGCAGTCCTCGATTCTACGACTAGTACCTCGCTCCTCCGTGTGGTAGCTACTAGTGTAATCGCCATCCTTCGGATTCATCCTGAGCCAATGGCACGCCCAGAGATGGCGTTGGCGTTGCTCCCTCGTCATTCGTCCATCGGTGAGCGTGATGCAGCTACTGTCTCGTACTCGTACTCGTATTGGATCTACTGGTATAGGGCATCTCACGAGTTCAACAGATCCGTCGAAGACATGGGTGCACTATACCGTGAAGACTATGTGATAGTGCACCCATGACTTCGCCGTGGGCTTGGAGAGTTGGCTACATGATGTAGCCAACGCTGCAAGCCCACTCCTCCACTTGATCCACTCCTCGTTCTGCTTGGTGCCCGTGCTCCTCAGCGTATCAGCATGCAGCCACTCGAACCCGCCACACACCCAGCAAGCGATCCAAAAACCGTCAAATGGTCGCAAGCACGACGTCACCTCAGCTGCTGAGTGTACAATACAGTATTGGATTGGTGGACGCCTCCGCTGTATCCATTGGGGTGTGGGGTGTCGTGCGTCGAGATGGAGCCCGCGCAGTCAGGGACTCGGTGCAGTACGCAGTTGCTCGGCCGAAGCCGGAGCTCTGCACTGAAACTGAACCCACGGTACTGGATCCGCTGATTTATCCAGCAGAACTGTAGCGCCTACGTACTCTTAGTGGAGAGCCGAGCAAGTCACGTCACGACATCGTGTTCAATCGTCAATTCGCACTCTTCTACCGACCCAACACGCGCTCCGATGTCGCATGCAGAGTCCGAAGGCGACTGGAGCAGCGCGCTTACGATCATCGAGTTCTCTACCGAATGCGTGGTGTACAAAGGCGAGAAGACGCGTGCACGCTTCCACCTGAAGCTCATGGCGAAGGATGCGCTTCCAACATCGCTCAAGCCTGGCCACCGACTGTGTCTCGCGTGGCCCATGGGTGGCATCTGGAAAGTGAAGATCCGGGAGCTGAACGTGATGTCGTTGGAGGCGACGAAGGACGTAGCACCGAACGACTTTGCGACGCCCAGCGCGAAGAACTTTATCAGCCCGTCGCTCGACACACTACCGCTTTTTGACTGGACGGTGCGGAAGCTCCCTGCAGTTGACACGAATGCGTGGTATGTATCACAGCTCCAGCTTCCAGCATCTCCACACGTTCGAAGGGGTCTCACCTTGAGCAAGATCCCCAGGCTGTCGGCGTGGCGCTTCACCATGCTTCCACGTACCCAAGTGTCACTGGACATCGCCGCGATCCACGACGTTGACACCGCCAGGCAGCGATACACAGCGGACGTGACCTGGAAGGTGACGCTGCCGGGCGTCACGTGCGTGCGGGAGGACCGCATTATGCACGAGTTCCTTTCACTCATTGAGTTGGACGAGAATGCGTTTAGCTTCACGAATGCCTTGGACGTACGGAGGGAAGAAGAGATCGCGATGGAGTTCCCTCGACGCACGAGACGAGACTCGCGTCTTGACGCCGCTGGCTTGGAAATCTTTGATCTCCAATTGTCACGCCGTGTAGTCGCAGAATTCACTGCTCAGATGAACTTGAAGGCATTCCCGTTCGACCAGCAGACGCTCAGCTTCTCGTTCGCATTGGGACGCGGGCTGGCAGAGGACACCACGGTCGAGCCACGCCCTGAAAACCCTGGCAGCTTCACACACGAGGCCTTCTCGTTGGCGAATGTGTGGCGGACGCCGACACAGGACACAGTGTTTATTGGGGCAGTGGTCAACGAAGACAGAGTCAAGACTATCAGGTTTGCGATCCTGCTCGAGCGACAATCAACGCACTACATCGTGAACATCGCGCTGCCAGCCATGATGCTCACGTACCTCTGCTTTTCATCCTACGCGCCGATGAAGGACAAGGAAAACCATGGTGAATGGCTGGGCAGCACGCTCATGGACACCGACGCAAGACTGCAGATCGTCATCACGCTGCTGCTGACCGCGGTGACGTTCAAGAACCAAGTATCTACGTTCATTCCGCAGGTCTCGTACTTCACGATCCTCGACATGTACATTCTTCTGTGCTTCTTGACCGCAGGCTCTGTAGCCACGGAGACAGCACTCTTCCCACTCTTCGCACGGTTCTGGGGACTGCCGGAGTCGTGGCGGGAGTTCTACGTGGTGTTTCCGTTCCTGGGATTCTTCACGGTTCTCAACGTTGGCATCGCCACGTATCTGTATCGCTGGAAGAAGAAGCGCTGCGAGCATCTGAGCTTGGTCATGAAGCTGCTGAAGCATAAGCAGCAGGTCTCCTTGATGTGTCGCGCTGATGAGTTGACTAAAGAGTTGGAGACTTTCGTCCATCGGCACCGACAAGAGCTATTCCGCTCGCGTACAGGCAACACTCCAGACTTGGACATGCTCCTGCGTGAGTATACAGGCACCAAGTACATTGACGGCGTGTTCATCAAGCTGCTACAAGTCCCGTTGTGGCCGTCATCACACACCAACGCAACACACCAACACAACCAGATTGGTAGTCAGAGAGTAGATCCTGGTAGCGACCAAGGCCATGGTCGCGACCTGAACCTCTACGCACTCAGCGTGAGCCCACGCTCCACCATGGTAGTGGAGCGCAAAGGTGAACGGGAAGGCAAAGCCTCCACGTCGCCTCAGCTTGTGCGTAGACAGAGCTCGCTCGTCCAGAGTTCTTGTGCAGCGTGAGCGCAATATGCTCACTCAAACGATAACCGGTAGTGCACATTCAATATCCAACGAATCCATTCTCATTGTGTATCCCACGCGGCAGCGCATACTTGGCCCAGACGATCGTATCGGGGAAGAAGAATAACTTAGCGGGCCGTCGTGTTGGTACCGGGGTAACGTGTGGCATCGTGGGCATGTTCGCCAACACACCGGTTGCTGGTGCTCCGTCCGAGTGGAGTGGGTCGTGCGATCATCCAAGAGCACTACTCGCATGACGATCGAGCAGTAGACGGCACATCCGTACGAAGACGATCCATCGCACGTGAGCAGGGAGTTGACTGCGAATACGCCAACTGCTTCTTGCTCGTCGCGTTGCAGTGTTCTTGCGGGTCACCTTCTTCTCCATGGCCGTTGTCGGACTCCTCCAAAATAGCACCTTCATCGAAAGCGCCGACTAGAGCTGCGAGTCCTTGGCGGATGCACATTCGTGCTGAGCTCTGGCTCGTGTTGGGGCTGTGGCTCTGGCTCTGGCTCAGCAGTCAAATCGATCAGAGCTGGGGCGGGAGCTCCGCAGTGCGAAGCTTACTCAGCGAAGTGATCACTACCGAGAAAGAGAGCTTGACCGCAGTCGCACGCCAAAGTGGAGGCGAATACCGAGCCAACGCTACAGGCAAAGCACCAACCCGAACATCATCCGAACGTGGTGCCTCAGGCATCGACATCAGCGCGAAGAGCTCGACATGTGCAGGCAACCGCACAGTGGCTCGGCCTCTCGCGTCCGTCGCGCAGACCCTAGCGCAGACTCTGGCCCCGTTCGACGCCTACTATTGACAGTCTGTGGTGCATTCGCCTGAGCAGGTTCTTGAATCGCCTGCAAACTACCCAGCGATCTATAGGTCGCTCATTGATCGTGGCTGCTCTCTCGTCTCGGCATCGCCGCTCCTAGTGTCCAATGTCCTCCCACCACCGCAGAGATCTCGTGTCGTGCATCTACTGATATAGTGTAACTACGAGTGGGTCGGTTTTAGCAGGACACGCATATAATACACGTCGCGCCAAGAATATTCCCGAAACTATCCGTCTCATACCGGTATCAATACCGGTATTTTGAACTGAACCCTCACCTGCGCGGGGCCGCGACATGAGCAGGCGTCACCTGCAATTCGAGCAGCTCATCAGGCGGCTGCTGCAACGCGCGTCACGTGCGTGGGACTCTGGCGCGTGTGATTTGGCTGCGTCTCGCTCGACGTGTTCACGCAAGTCCAAAGCTCCGCGTCCGTATCAGCAGGCAGCTTTACGCGGCCACCGACAGTTCCCTTTTTCGGCGCGTCGTCCGCATTTGGAACCGCGGTACTTTATTCCCGTCCCCCACCGGCTCGCAGCAGCGCACGCAGCACGCATATAAATGCTCCGCACCGTGCTTCCAGCGGCGGCGGCCGACGCGATGTGGCTGTACGCCGTGCAGTTCGTGTTCCTGTTCACGGGCGTGTTCTCCACGTGCGTGGCGCAGTATGTATTCTACCAAGGCGCCGGCGGTACGTCCTTTCTACGTGGGGAGCTTGGTGTTTGTTCGTGCGGCGGGTCTCCACTAACGATGCGCTGTGCTGTTGCTGCTGGATGAACAGACCAGAGAGCGATGCTGCTCCCGCTCTGCAACTTCCTCGGTATCATGCTCGTGGGCCTGATCCCCGTCACCAAGTCTAGTGCGGGACCGCCGTCCAAGGCCAAGAGCGATTCGATGGACCTGCCCAAGCACGTCGAGGTTCTCGATGCGGCCCCCAACGTTGACAACGACGACGAGCCAGAGCGCACTGGTTTGATTGTGCAGAGTGGTGGAGACAGCGTCTGGGAGTCGGAGGAGAAGAAGTTGACGCGGCGTCCTGGAGGCAATGAGTCGACTGGTTACGATACCGACACAGACACAGACTCGTCGTCCGCATTTGGTGCTTCACCGACGTCATCAGACACGATCAAGTCTCCGCCGTCGTCCGTGTATTTCTCCGTGTCTACTGTGCAGCTCTGCATCGGTCTGTCCGTGGTCTTGGACTTTGCGGGGTGCATCTTTTCCAACATCGGTCTCGCCATGGCGGGCAGCGGCCTCTACCAAGTGCTCTACTCGTCCGTGATCTGCTGGTCCGCACTGCTTTCAAGAATCATTCTAAAGAAGATCGTGTCGAAGGTATGGATGATCTCCACGTTGTGGAAGCTGACGCTGTGGTTGACTGACGCTGCATTCATGGACACAGGAAGAGTGGACGGGCATTGCCCTCGTGACCTTCGGCTTGGCCTTCAGTGCACTGGGCCAATCGGGTGCTGGACGTACGTCGCCCTCGTAGCTGCTTGGACAAATGATACATACTAAAAGTGGTTTGTTCATTCAGGTAACCACTCGGTCGTGCTCATGGGCTGCTTCAACTCCCTGCTTGGTGCTGCCTTTTACGGCGGTAACTACGGTAAGGCACTCGATCTGATGATGCCCTTGCGTTAGTTTCATCGTCCTAACAAGGCGTTTGTGAATCAGTGACGGGGGAGTACATGCTGAAGCTGCCAGAACGACCACAGCCGCAAGAGCTTTGCCTGAAGATCGGGACGGCGTGCATGGTCATCCTCGGAACCTACCAAGCCTTCTACGTGCTGCCGTTCTGGCACGAGCTCGTGACCAAGCCGATTGAAGAAGCCAATGGCAACACCACGGTACGAATTACCAACTACTGGCCACTTCTACTCAGTGGGAACTCACATGGGTTCGTTTGTGATTGTAGTACATCCTCGCGGCCCTCATCGGCTACACCCTGTCACAGCTCGCCCACGGTCTCACCTATTTTATGATGCTCGGCTCGAGCGGTGCCGTCACCACGGGTATCATGCAGAGCCTCCGTGCCGTGTGCGTGTTCATCATCAGCTCGGTGCTGTTCTGCAGCCACCAGGAGTCGCAGTGCTTCGACATGAAGCGCGGCGTCGCCACGCTCATCGTGGTCTGCGGCGTCATGTTCTACTCGTGGGCCAAGAGCCAAGCCAAGGCTGCTCCAGCAGCAGGCAAAACCTCCCTGCCTGGCCGAAGACCGGCCTCGAAGCTCATCGCCGGCAAGAACTTTGTGGTCTAGGGCCTTTGATTTCTACAGTGTACACTACGGAAACGCCATTTGAGCTCGTGAGCTGACTCCCTCCTGGTGTCTAGTTGAAGCCACTTGGTGTCAAAATACGGTAGACTCTGTCGTGGCGGTTATGCTAAAACACGGTGTGTTGCATCGAGTGCGTGCCAGTTCCGGATGGATACGCCCGCCCTTTCCAGTCGGTGGCGCGACGTGTCGCCTTTACACACTAGCGTCTACTGCCACCGCCTCCCATGTCGACCGCCCTTCAACACGCTTCCTCCCCCCATCGAGAAAGAGCGACGCAGCGGATCTCGCCATCTCGCCATCTCTCTCTCTCACGGTCTCTGCAGGGAGCGGCAGCGGGTCTGTGGACAGGAGAGCGCACGGCCATGCACTACGAGTACATCGGCGCGCTCGAGGTCACGTACGGCCACGCGCTCGCGGGCGGCGGCGGCTTCCGCCGCGTGACCACGCAGGAGGGCAACGCCGCCGAGCTCACGCCCGCCACGTTCCTCTGGTTCAAGGCCTCCAGCACCAGCAGCACCAGCGCCGTGGTCGCAGCGGCGACGGAGAAGGCGGCGGCGCTGCCCATGGCGATCGTCCATCTGCACATCGACGGCGAGGCGCCCTCGCGGTTCCCCGTGGACGCGCCGCGCAAGGGCAAGTGGATCCGCATGGACAAGCCGATCGACCGCACGCGCGCGCTGTACGTGTGGTACTTGGCGATCCACTGGCGAGGGCCTCGCGTCGCGGCGAATGACAAGGCCAAGGAGAAGGACGCAGAGCCCTTGGAGGCCGAGGAGCTCCGGCCGCTCAAGGAAATCCGCGTGGTGCGCGACGTGAAGGACTTGCCGGAAGGCTTCTGCTGCGTGGACGCGCCGCCGCTGGTGAGCGAGACCACGGATGCGGCTGGAAAAAGTGCGTGTGGCTGTGTTGTGGCTGTGTGTGGAAGCGAGAAGGCTCTTGAGTGGGATCGACTGACGGATTGATGTTTTCTCTCACACTCAGAGCACGAGCTGCGGTCCTACGTGTGTTTCAAGCGCCTGGACGACGAAGACCTCTCTGGCTCTGCGTGGACGCTGGCGTCGCAGCGAGTGGGCGTGTGGATCGACGTGCGGGATCTCGCCAGCAATCGATGGCGCGTGGGCCAAGTCGTGAATGTCAGCGCGAGCGAATGCCGGATCTCGGTGGCGACCTGGAGCAAGAAATCGGCAACAGCGTACCGTGAAGAAGTCGTCCCGTTCGCCATGAGCCGCAGCCGCGCCGCGCCCCTCGGCTCGCACACGGCGTTATATCTGTCGCCGTCGTATCCGATGTGTCGCAAGCAAGGCGGTTCGTGGAATCTCACGCTGAAGGACTTGGAGAACGCACGCGCAGAGTTCGACCAGCACTTCTTCGCCAGCGACCACGCCACGCAGCTCCAGTATCTCAGGCAGCGGCTGACACCGCTAGTGGAGAAGTCGATGCTCTCGCTCTTGCTGTCGAGTGATCTGGCGGAACAAGTCAACGTGTTCCATCAGCACGTTGTGAAAAATATTGTCGCGTGGTTCGTGGACAGGAACTCAAGCAGCAGTGATACGCGCAACCGCACCGACAGTCTCAGTGGGGATGCGAGTGAGCGGTCCGGAAGTCGAAGTCGCAGCGCGACGGCTACCGATGAAGACCCGGCTGAAGCAGTCATCCAGTGTCTCCTCTCGATCCTTCGCTTGGTGCTGAGTGGCATGACGGTCCCTGCGGCTGGGATGTTCTTCTATCTCAAGTATGGTGGCGGATCCAACGCATCGACGAAAGCGCCACACAATTTGGTGTACACGTCTTACCTCACAACCTCAGAAGCTCTTGCTACGGTGCCGACAAGGCATCCGTGTCGCTCATCACTATTCGTGGACGTGGTCGATGTTTTTCTCCAGGTCGGCGGATTCAAGTTGATGCTGGAGCGGGTGGGGCGTCGCGAAGTCTCTTTGGTCGAAGTCGCCGTGCTCTCGATGATTCTGCTTAGTATGAAGCCTTGTCTGACGTTGCCCCAAAAGAGGAAACGCACGAGTTCTTCGTCACTGGCGGCCGCTGCAACAGGCCGACGGAAATCGTCAGCTCTGACCGAGAACCAGCAGCAAGTCGAAGATTTCTTCCGCGAGTTTCTTCAGGCTGCGCTCGCACGCCTTCGACGGATGCAGGGCGACGAACTGAGAGATGAGGATGGATTGGTGGAGCACATTATCGCCGTCCTCGATGCGATCTACCGAGACGGCTCGCTACTCGGCAGTGACGATTCATCGGGTCAAGGTAGCTTGACGACGACGTCCGAGGGATACGCAAACGACAACAGTTCTTCCTCTTCGTCTTCGATCTCAACCGAGTTTGTGGCCGCTGAAGTCTTCGAAATGTTTCATCTGGATCTCGCCAAGAAGTATATCTGCTGCCCGTTCCTTGCCCAGCGTCTGCTTGGCGTCGCGCGACTCAACGACATGATCGTGATGGCCCAACGACGAGATACCATGCAGAAGAAGTCCAGTTTTAACTTGAAGCGAACCGCGGCTGGCGCAGCAGCTTCCTCACTTAGTTTGGTGGGCTCGTTGACAGGATCTTCGTCTTCCTCCTCGTCGGATACCAGCTCCGTCTCGACAACGAAGTGGCTGCGGTACAAATTCATCCTCGAATGGCTCTTGGACTCTGACGTGATTGAAGTCATCCTCGGCCAAAAAGAAGCGTGTACGAAGTACGGCATTCGAGAAGGAATTCACTTGGAACTCTTGAAGCGGTCGCGATCTGTCTTGGACGCCGTGACGCAGGCGGGACTCCTGTCAGAAACGCACGTATCGTTGATGTGGAAGGCTGCGATGAGCCAGCTGCGGACCGGAAGAAAAACGCTACTGGAGTTGCTGATCGCGTTGTGTAACGATCTCACGGGCGACATGCTTGACATTGTGATGGTCCACCTCACCCAAGTAGCGATTGCGGACTATGATGAGTTGCTGCTTCAGTTTATTCAGAAGTTGGTGGATATCGCATCGAAGAATGCGCTGGAAGCTGAGAGCGGTGCCAAAAAGTCTACGATCACCAGTCTAGTGGGTTCTCATTCCAAGCGAACGCAGAGTGCACAGAAAGAAGCGGAGGTGATGAGCAAGATTGTGACGCTGGGGCTTTCTCTCATGTGGAACGCGATTGAGCACAAGAGCCTCGACGACCAGAATTCGGATTCAAGCTCGGCGGCTGCGTTTACGATGCAGGTCGCAGTCGCTTTCGCCGAGTCCTTGAATCAAGTCCACCGAGTTTGGGCCTCCACAAGTTCGAGTTTGGCATCCGCGAAAGAACTTCAGCAGCTTCTCTCCCAATACGTGGTCAAATGCGTCGGGATCATCAAAAATGGCGGGCAGTCAACCGAGATGGCGATGACGATCGTGCAAAAGGTTGTTGAAAGCTACGGTCGGTCGTCATCATCTTCGTCCTCCGGGTCATCAACACTCGCGATAGCTCGTAGTACATTCCAAGGCAGTTCTCTCGGCACTTCGTCGGATCCGAGCGATCTCGTCAAGGAGCTGCAGTCGAAGCACGCGCTGATCACGCTGATTGTCGATGACATTGAGCGCACAATGCAGGCCGCCCGTGTGAGTCGAAGTGTTGAGAAGGTGGCTGAGCTCGCTGCACTGCGGACCGGACTGGAGAAACGGCTGGCGTTCCTTGCATTCATCGTGACGTCTTCGGAGTTGGAGCTGGCGTACAAACATGTTGAGCGGATCTGGCAGTGCTTCAACGTCCAATCCAGTGAAGAGGAGATCCAGGCGTACGATGACAGTGTTCGCGACGTGTTCTTCGACTGGCTCAGCGGCATCATTGCTGATCCGAAAGATTTCGTTCAGCGGGCATACGCGGGGAAGCACGCGCTCAGTCCTGCCACGACTGAAGAGCTGTTCGTGGACTTGACAAGAAGCAACACTTCAGTTTCAACACCTCGAGTGATCCAACTCGATATTTCGCGAATGACCGCGAGCGCATTTTCGACGTTTGAGCGACTGTTCCGGTTCGTGAATGTCAGCAATCGAAAATTGAGTTGCGAGGTGTCTACTGCAGCCAACTCGTCGAGCAAGAGCGCAAGCGAGAGCGACATTACTGTCGAATCCATGGATCTGAAGGGATTTGAGACGCTGTTTGAGATAGCTCTCCGCGCCCGCCGGGAGGTCAGCGATGCAGCGATCAATTATCTTGTCCACCTCCACTTGCGGGTGGGTTCCAAACTGGTAAAGCGAGAGGTTTGGACCGACTTCGCTCGTAGTTGTGTGAGTCGCTTAGCGAAAGCCAAGGGGCAGGATGCCGAGACCTCGAGTGGAAATGAAGAGGCATGCCGGCGACTGCTCGTACTGCTGAACACTCTGCTGTACCAGTCAACTCAAGCGACGAGTTCACCAGCTAGTGACTCCAGCAATGCTGTTGAAAACCTCACAGTGTACGTTCGAACACAGGACGGTCGCGCTGCAGCACCATTCTACTTCACACTGAAGCGGACGTTCCTCGTCGGTGAGCTTCGAGACCTCGTCGCGCGAGACAGTGACCACCCCGCTGACAGGGTGCGACTCATCAATGACTTGAAGATTAAACTGACTGCGCAAGGTCACGATCGACTCACGCTCGAGAAAGCGCAGGTCCTGCGACCAGGAATCCATGTGTCGACATCGTCAAGCCGAGCAATCATGGCTGCTCCGCAGAGCTCTGATAAACGGAAGAACTACGTGGAAGCAGTGCTGTTAAATCGACCGGATAGCGATACTATCGGGCACATCCAACGGTCAGTCATCGTCGGCTCCGAAAACGGTGGGATGGAAATGAATGACTGGGACGCCGTGAAGTTTGAGCTGTCGTCAAGTAAGGTTCTCCGCACTCTTCAGCAGTTCCTATCACTCCCAGTCAGCGTCAGCGAAGAGGCGTGGAAGCTACTCAAGCAGCTCAACTACGATTCTGCAATGGAAAAGAAGGTGCGCACATTGGACGACGCGCTCAGCATCGATGGTTCGGTTCGACAGAATGCGACGACGCCGGTGAACTGGAGCAAGTTGTTGGACGTGTCAACACCGCCCAAGCTTCTGTATCAACTCGAGCTTCTGGAAAAGTTTGCTGTGAATGTGCCAGCATCGCCGTCACCAACTGCGGGAGGAGCAAGCAACTCGAAGGGCGGTGTCACGAGTGAGCCTATCAACACGTGGAGCGAGTCCTTTGTTGCCCTGGGAGGACTAGCGCACTTGAAGGCATTCGTGTTCGCGATGGATGTGCCACAGCTCGTCAACACGGGCGGATCGTTAGCGTTGATGTGCGTCGGTCGAGTGTTCGAGCTCCTGCATCATTTCATCATCGTCGATCAGCACCTGCAGCGACGCAGCTTGTCGACGGACGATTTCCAAGCTATCGTTGTGAAGGTGGTGCAAATGATTCGGTGCATGCAACGTGTGGACCAGCATTCCGGACCAACGAGTGTGATGCACAGTCGTCGTCAATCGCGATCACCATCAGACCTAACGGGGACTATTCCTATCTATGCTCGGCCAAGCTTGGATGTGGCTGACAAGCCCGATCCGCAGTCGATGTCGTCATCGAATGAAGCTCTTGTCACGGTCTCAGCTTTGAAACTTCTCACGACGAGTGTGGCTGCGGACGCAGAATCATCCCAAGACAAAACGGCAGCAGTGGCGCTCCTTCAGTCGGTTCCCGATACTGGCTCACTGCTTCTCTCCTGTTTAGTTCGATCGCCTGATCGAGCTGTCCGCAGGGAAACTCTACGGGCGATGTCGGATCTCTGCTCACCGAAAAAGGACAAGCAAGGCGACTACTCTGAACGCCGTAAGTTCTTCCTAAACCTCATCGCAGGTTGTGAGGAGGCCACCGAGTACTCGGAGTACTATGAGCTGTATTCTCATTTGATCCAAGATCAATTCGGTGACGAGGCCGATGACCTCGCGTGGTTTGACTTCCTTGCGGCGTGTATCAAGCTATGCCGTCGAATTATCGAGTTCCCCGCTGCGGATTCGTCGTTGCTGTCTGCATCAAGCTCGCCAACAAAGACTGTGCCGTCGCCACTGAAGCAAAAGCAGCAGAAAGTAGCAGCACCTGATGCAGTCTACGAGCTCTTGCTATCTACGTTGTTGGCCGTGCTCAAGAAGATCCCACCAGTGCTTGCAGATACTTCCGAGTCCAGAAGCCTACGGGAAGTTGTTGTGGCTACGATCAACGCGCAAGAAGGAATCATCCAAGAGCTCTTCACGCATGGTTTGTTCCCAGCAGATGCAATCAGCTCCTCGCACGAGAAGAACGACGACGACGACAAGAGATCCGCCCAATACTACTTGAAGCAGCCCAAATGCAAAAGTGACTCGTGCCGCCAAACTGCCTTTGAGCTCTTGCGCGAGCTTGCAGTCGAAAGCGTCGACGGACTCCGATACTTGTTTGTTCAGATGGCAGGTCACCATTCTCTCGTACCGCCACAGGACCCCTCCGCAAAGGCACTTTCAGCAACACTGTCGTCTAAGAAGAAACAACGTTCCAGCGTGTCGAAGGCTCTCGGTTACCAGGGCCTGGAACGTGGGAAGTATGTCGGCTTGAAGAACCTCGGCTGCACATGCTACTTGAATTCGACGATCCAAGCATTTTTCATGATCCCCCGTTTCCGGCGACAGATTCTGAGGTACGCGTCTCAGCCGAACGGCCTCGTGTATCAGCTGCAGTCAGTGTTTGGTCATCTAGAGGGCAGCGCAAAAGCGTACTACAACCCGAAGGCGTTGACAACAGCAATGAAAACGTGGGAAGGCGAAGCGATCGATGTCAACGAACAGCAAGATGCGAGCGAGTTCTTGACGTCGTTTTTTCAGCAAATCGAATCCGAGATGAACGGTCAAGTCGCTGCGTCGGACGTGCTCGACTCTGCGTCGCCAGGAGCAGCAGGACGACGAACTGACGAGAGCATCTTAAACGCGTTCTTTGGAGGCGTATTCAGCAATGAGCTCGTCGCCGAGGGAGACCGGTACAGTGAGCGGTTCGAGCCATTCCACTTCATCTCTGTTCCTGTTCGAGACCGCAAGAATCTCTTGGAATCGTTGGACGGATGGGCTGAGGGTGACAAGGTGAGCTACACGTGGGAATCACCCGCAGCTGACGAGGGAGGCGAGAAGGAGAAGATAACACTCGACACCCACAAACGCATCTCGATCCAGAAGTTGCCAGACCAGTTGATCATTCACCTGAAACGCTTCGAGTTCGACTTTGAGGCCATGCAACAGACCAAGATCCACGATCGATTCGAGTTCCCAACAGAGCTCGATATGTATCCGTACACCAAGGAAGGTCAAGCCGAGCTGCGCAGTCGAAAGAGAAGTCAGAGCCGCCAAGGAATCGGGCGAAAGACCGGTGGTGTCAGCGACTTGGAGAGTAGTCGGCCTCGGGCCCCAGAATACTACGAGTACGAGCTTGTTGGTACGGTCGTGCACATGGGATCCGCGCACTCTGGCCACTATTATTCATTCCTGCGAGATCACGACGGCGGAAAATTATCACCCAACGGCGAGAGTCAGCCCCACCAGTGGTACGAGTTCAACGACACGCATGTGACACCGTTTGACGCCACCAACATCCCAGAGGAGTGCTTTGGTGGTCAAGGTGACGGCGACGATGAGGATACTCCAGCGATGCGGAAGAGAAAGAAGACGCGAAGCAGTTTCATGCTCTTTTACTCTCGACGACAAGCCAAGGTGGAGGTCCCAGCCGACCAGCTCAGTGCTCCCACTGCGGCCAAGCCGATGTCAGTCTACGGGTTGGTGTTGACGTTTATTTCTCGATTGAAGATGCGAGCACGCGGGCGTCTCGAGTATCTGCGAAGCCGAAGCCATGTGCTCGCCCCAGAGCCAATTCAAGAGCAGATTCTTCTCGAGAATCGAATGTTTTGGCGCAAGAAGTATCTCTTCAACCGCCAGTACCTCGACTTTACCTTCCAGCTCATGTCGGCCTGCATGGCAGAGCCAACAGCGGACGGCACTATTATTTACGAAGGTCCCGTGGAGATTCGATCCGAGGCGCTGCAGCTGGCGACCAAGTTCGTGTTTGGAACTCTGTGGCAAAGCGGAGACATCGCCGCCGTGCTCAAGTGGAAGCCAGCACTATGCGCGTTGTACCGAGAGGAGGTGCGTGGCTCACAGTGGCTTCTCACCACTCTGCGCGACAGCGAGGAACTCTTGCTCGAGCTGCTTGTGAGCAATGAGCACGCCGAGGTGCGGGAGCTGATGGCGATCGTGCTGGAGGAAGCGATCATGACGACCTCTCATACGGCCGCTGCTATGATCGCTGAGAGCCACAGCGCTCCGAGCCCAAGCTCAAGCCCCGGGAAATCGTCGCGACGTCGGCGATCATCTGCAGCAACGACACTACCTCCTTCGTTCGAGTTCATGTTCCTGCTCTTTCGCTTGATGCCATGGTTGCTGACTGTGCCTGTGCGCCACCATCAGCAATACTTCGAGGTGTTGCTCAGCTTCACGCTTTCCGGTCAAAACGAGTGCACATTTGCAGTCGTGAATAGCGTCGTCGGTGCAATCGTTTCCCTGCTTACGGGCCTGGGTTCTTCTCAGCCTTTGCTACGCGGAGAGCTGGACCGCGTCAAAGGCCGTACGATTCTCAAGCGTCTCGAGCTCGACTTTGTTGTTTTGAAGTTGCTCTCGCTTCTCGTTCGAAGCGTTCCTCCGCCTGATATGGACGTGGAAGGCAGCCACTTGCTCCCCCCGAGCATGGCGTCCAACGCGAATGCACCTTCGCTCCCAGGGGGGGACCACGAGGTCGTATTGAGCGACCGCTTCGTGACTCTTCTTACCCAGCACGCGACACATTACACGCGATCGACAAAGCCTCTGGAGCAGATCATCGTGCATTTGAGCTGGCAGAGTAAGCGCGTATCAGGCAAGTTCTCGGATGCGATCACGCATGGCATCGAGACAGAAGATCACGACGATGTGAAGGCGTACTTCCGCACCTTTAACACGCTCTTAAAGGTGAAGGACAGTCTAGCACCCGAACGACTGGAAGACGGAATGACAAAGATCTTGGCAGTGATGGCGTCGCAGCAGAAGTTCTACAAGGCGACCGAGGTAGCGATGGACATGCTCACTCGCCTCGCGAAGCGCCACGCACGAGTTGAACAGTGGATACGCCAGAACCAAGCGAGCTGCTTGTGGATGGACAAGTGGTTGCGTGGACATCGCGGTATGGAGGGATACCTGCAGCAGGGGCGGACGTCGTTGGTCAAGCCCAATAGTACGTCGAGCTGGGGCAGCGTGAGCGTGCACAGTGAGTCTCTCGTGCGCAGTCTGGACAGGACCATCACGAAGCTGTATCCACGCATCCACGCACTGCTGGATCCAAGCAAGGCATTCGAAACGTTCTACGACTCGGACGACAACCCGATGCGTCTGGTCGGAAAGCGCGTACGCGTGAAGTGGGCCAAGGAGAAGTGGTACGAAGGACTGGTGGAGCGCTTTGACGAGCGTACCTACGAGCACTTGGTGGAGTATGACGACGGCGACAAGCGTCAGTACCGCATGTCGGACAAGATCTTCTACATCGTGGAGCCTCCTCCAGACGCCACGGGATCTTCTCCACGAAAGCAATCGTCGCGTCGTCGCGAGTCGTCGTCGGCTGACCTGTAGAACAAGAGGAGGCATTGTGGAAGACAAGGATCAATTGAAAATACAAGTGCAAGCAGTCACGGTGAGTGCTGTTGTGACCCACTATTTGCATGATGTGTCTGCGGTAGGTGTGAAGAGTCACAGAGATCATTGGGAATTGGAGGGACGCAGTCCTAAGTTGTTCCAGATTTACGATCATGAATAGTTCAAGCCAGAGGAGACACTACGTGAAGGTCACTACTCGTTTGTGCCTCGTGCTGCTGCTCTTGCTCCGACGAGATTGCTCAAGGATTGCAGCGCAGGACACCGCTCTTGAGGCGCAGTGTGCGCGCTTCGACCTCGCGCAGAATGCTTCGTTGCAGCTCCAATGGCAGCTTCGCTCGAGCGGGCCAGGCGGTCCATATACGCGCATTTCCCACACCTCTATCGCGCTTTCGTCACCGCAGCGTCTGCTCGTAATTGGCGGCATCGAGTACGAGTCGGCACAGCCAGTCGTGATCAACACGACAATTGTGTACGACCCACAGACTGATACGTTCAAGCTCCCTGCTGACCAGATTCTTTCCTCAGCTGCACCTACAACCACCGTCAAGAGCAAAGATGACGTCTTCACATCGCCAGCGTCTCGCGTGGAGCATGCAGCAACGCTCGGAAGCTCCAGTGCTAACGTTGTGCTTATGTTCGGTGGACAGAACAAGGAGTTCCTCAACGATATGTGGCGATTGTGCGTCACGTCGGACTACGCACAGGCCAAGTGGGACCAACTCGTGGTGCCGGCGACTGATGCCGTCTCGCTTGCAGCGAGGCCTCAGCCTCGTATTGGCCATTCCATCTCCATCGTGTACGAGAACGCGTCTTTCACGGGCTCTATCGTATACGGTGGCTTAACAGAAGATTACACTGAGTCGGGCACGAAGATCCATCTCGCACTCATCGCACGGTCATCTTTGCAAGGCTCCTGTAACGATCGCAGTCCGCGAGTGTACTGGCGGGTGCTGTCACTGGTGGCTGGTAGCGATGAACCAGTCGCCAGATCGTACCACGCGATGGCTCCAGTGTCCAAGCTCTACTCTTCACAGAAAGTCGTGTGTGTCATGATGTACGGCGGCAAAAGCTTGATAACCAACACGATCTACGGTGATGTTTGGCGCCTCTGCCCGGTAGTCAGCAATGCCACCACTTCAACCGCGATCGAAAGTCAGAGCTACCGATGGGAACAGCTCTCACCAGTCGGATCCCGTGGACCAGGCCCTCGTTACGGAGCTGCCATTGCGTTCATCGACGAAGGCAAAGTCGCAATTGCTGGTGGCTCCTACGCGTTCCCAAACGATTTCCTGAGCGACGTGTGGGAGTTCAACTATAACGCGACTCAATGGCTCTCTCTGCGATTCGACGAAGACTTCACACCACCTCGTCGTGGCCACTCTATCACTCTCATAGCCGACCAGCTTTTCCTCTTCGGTGGTCGAGACCGCTACAGCGTTGTGAATAAACGCATGCAAGTGACGACGTACGCTGCCCCCTACTGCGCGACCGGACTCAAGATCACCCTGTGCGAAGCCACAAGCACCTATGTCTGTGTGCCGTGCCCCGCGGGCTACTTTCTCGAAGGCGGCACGCGCAATTGTCTACCGTGTGCAGCCGGGTCGTACTCGTCTGAAGGCTCCGCGACTTGCACGAAGTGTCCCGTCGGAACATACAACACTTTGGCGGCCCAAACGAACGCCTCCGCTTGTATCGCATGCCCCGCTGGTGCGTATTCCAACGTCGTGGGAGCAGCTCTTGCATCGACGTGTCTGACCTGTGCCGCTGGAACGTTCGCGCCGATCGCCGGTGCTAGCACATGCAGTAACTGCGTCGCAGGCACGTTTTCGCAGGCTAATGCGACGTCTTGTACTCCGTGTTCAGTGGGAACGTGGAGCTCCTTAGCTTCCGCTCAGTGCTCCCCGTGTGCGGCAGGCACGTACAACCCAAGAAACGGCAGCGCGATCTGCTTCTCGTGCCCTAAGGGTTTCTACAGCGACATAGGTGGAGCACGATGCCAAGCTTGCCCACTCAACACTTACAGCCCCAAGATCTCCACTGCAGGAGCCACGAACTGCGCTGCTTGTCCATCGCTCACGTTCACTCGCCAGCCAGGCCTGGCCAGCTGCGAATATTGTCCCGCAGGCACAACGCTCTCGACTGATGGAAGCTTCACATGCCGGTCGTGCCAATCAGGTTCATACAGCGGAGGTGCTGCGACAGGTTGGGCGTGTGTACCGTGCCCGATGCATTCGTATTCCAACATCTCCAGCGGCGCAAGTCGGTGCGAAAACTGTCCGTCGGGGACACTGACGACAGCGACTGGATCGACTGCAAGCCAAGACTGCCACGCGTGCGTAGGCCCGCAGTATTTCGACGGCTCCACGTGCAAGTCGTGCGCGCCTGGTACGATAATCTTATCATCAGGCGTGCCGTCTTGCGAGTTGTGTGCTCCAGGCACGTACACAGCGACAGCGGAGGAGGCTGCTCTTTCGTCCGGCTGCCAATTGTGCCCTAGCATGGCGATAGCACCTCAGACGGGGTCGACATCGTGTACTGACTGCCCAGAAAACAGCTTTGCAATGGCTGGCTGGCGATCCTGTATCTCTTGTGCTCCATCGTATCTGGTGGGCTGTCCACGTGGTCGCAACGGTCTCGCTTGCTCTGGGAATGGCGCCTGCATGCTACGTGGCTGCGTGTGCAAAGCTGGGTGGGCCGGTGGCGACTGCAGCTCGCCCACAAGTGCTAGCATCACAAGTGACAGTGCAGCGAATGCCGTGCTATTCTTTCCTTCCAACGAAACGCGTATCATCCGCACACGTTTTCCATTAGCAACGACGTTCGAAGTTCGCGTGAAGCGTGCGGGCTCTTTGGTGGGGGAGCTACGAGCTAGTATCCAAGCGAGGAACCTGAATATGTCGTCAGTGCCACCGTCAGTGTTTCCTGTAACCGTGACCGTCCCATCAGGTACTAACCAGGCAGTCGTCTCGTTCACAACTGCAGCGTTTGGAAGTTCAGTCGTCGGGTCGACGTGCCGAAGTCTCGTGTTGGAGTTGGTGGACGCTACTGGAGCGCCGGCGTCTGCTGTTTCAGTCGACGCCACCGACCGTACGTTGGCTCTATTCTTTGACGATCAGAACGGACCAAGTACCGTATACAGCGGGAACAATCAGCCACTGAGTGTCGTAGCTCAGTATGGCATCGTGCCAGGATCCCCTGTAGCCACAGTTGCTTTGAATCGTGCAGTCGTGACAAAACTGAAGCTACTGCCGCCGCCGTCTCTGGATATGAGCAGTCTTCCCATCCATATTCGCGTGGCTTCGGATGCCACTATCAACGAGTCGAAAGGCTTCACCGACTTGCTTCCTGCCACTGTCGCTGCGATTCAAGCGGCTTACGACACATCAATTGGTGTGCGAATTGGTATGTTGAACAACGCGTCCACAGTTTACCAGCCACTTGCGTCGTTGTTCACGGATTCCCAACGCCTCGATACGACTTCTACCGCTTCAATCACTTGGAAATGGCTGGCAGACCGCGTCGCTGAGTCCAATGCGACGCTATGGGCGATGGAAGACCGCAGTCTTCGGCGGTTCATTCTCGTCTTCGCGTCTCCGACGTCCCTCACCGACGACGTGACCGTGTTTGCAACGAAGCTGCGCCAAGCGGCTGCCTTTGCGTTTGTCGTGCTTCCTCCCGGTCTGTCACTCGCGTCACCCACGCCCAGCGATGTAGTCCAGATCATTTCGCTTCCTTCTTCTGTTGCGGAGGCTCCACAACGTATCGCAGACGCCTTTCTTTCGCGTGACAACGCCCCCTCGTCAGCTACTGTCATCTCTGACCCTGATAGTTTCATCCAAGCTGCCAGTGCAATCGTGGTCTCTACTGGGGGGAAGCTGCCTACCATGGACCTCACGTTGACGACAATGGCTGCATCAATCACCACCTCAACGGTACAGATCGCAGTTCCTGGCTTCTTCGCGTTGAACCTTACGCTTGTCGAGCCTGGTGCGTCGTGCTACACTCTACCACCGCCCGATTCGCAGCTTCCATTCGACGAGCAGCCACTGAGTGGGTGGATCGGCGCGTGGCATCTACTAACTGACAACGAATGGAACCGCCAATGGCGAGTTCCTGTAGGTCTCAGCGTCAATCAGCGCCGATACAACGACAGCTCTCTGGTTCGCTCCGCTCGCACATCCGTTGTCGCCTTGACTTCCAGCGGCAGCTCTCGCCAGGTGACCCTCGTGCGTTCGTTTGACGGCAGCTCCATCGCACCGGGGCTCGGGCTCGTCGCAATTGGATACACACGGCATGCACTTACCCTGTCTGATGGCGTCGTGTGTGCTCTGCGACTTGTGCTCGTTCCTGCGGACGGCAACTCATCGTCGCTGGTGACGCAGACCACAGCCACGACGCGCTCTGACTGGCAATACCTTCGTCTCTCGACCGCTGTCCCTTTCGAAGTCGCGACTATGCAGATTGTCATGGACTGCAACACCACTGCCACTACTCCCACTGTGGAGTGGACTTCGCTGGGACTCTTTCCAGACCCCCAGACCGCCTGCCTATGCCCTCGCGGCTTCTTCTACGACTCTGGCGCGTGTGTACGGTGTCCGGCAGGCTCGTACTGCGTCGCGGGCATCAAGCGCGAGTGTCCACTCGGGTACTTTTCGTTCGGCAAGGCAGCGAGCTGCGAGAAGTGCCGCGACGGATGGATCTGCGTGAACGGCCTCGCGCGGCTTTGCGAAGCTGGCACCTACGCGTCCCCTAAGTTCTCGTGCGAAGTCTGCCTGGCAGGCTCAGCCTGCCGCAACGGCAAGATGACCGCGTGCCCCCTCGGGACCTTCTCTCTCGCTCGCGCCAGCGACTGTCAGCTGTGTCCGCCGGGTACCATCTCCACTGCTGAAGGGTGAGTTCGGCTCGTGCGTCCTGGCTCCATGTGTGCGGTTGGTTCTGACTCGGGGTGTCGTGGCTGTAGCTCTTCGTCCTGCACGCTGTGTCCGCTCGGCTCGACGTCCAACTTCCAGCGCGACCATTGCGTGAGCTGCGCCGCCGGAGAGACCACCACGCAGCGCGGCCAGCACGCATGCAGCTCCTGCGCCGCCACCGCATTCGTCGCGCGCTCGCAACCAGAGGTGTGTATCCGCTCAGGCAGTGGACAAGTGTAGCCATGTGAGCCCCCCCCAGTTGGTGGCACGAACACCGCGTTAGACTCTGCGCTGATCACGAATTAGACGCGTCGGTGGTTTCGTCCCTCTCGTACTGTGGCAGCAGCCAGTCGGCCACCCAAACACCCCGCTGGATGTTTGGGTTTTATCGGCGTCAGACGCGTAGCTCTTCGCGAGGATAAGTCTGGAAAAGTGCAGATTCGCATTCCCATTCGCATCCGCATTCGGCTCGCGACGCATCCTCCCGCTCGTCCCCGCCCCTCCATGACGTCGTCTCCCGGTGGCGGCGCGTCGGTCAGCTCGCGGCGCTTCCGCAGCAGCAGCGGCGGCGGATCCTTCGACCAACACCTCCCGCTGCCTCGGTCCTGGAGCGACGAGATGGGCAAGACCTCGAAGCAGTGGCCCGCTGGCTCGCTCTGCACGCGCGTCTCGACGTCTGCGCGCCGTGCGTCGCTGCGCGTGGTGCGCTGGTGGTGGCCGCTGACGCCGCAGAAGCTGCTGCGCAACACCGCAGTGATCCTGGTCGTGCTGGTCGTGGCATTGGGTGTGCTGGAGACGGTCGGGCGACTGCGGCTCAGCGGCGCGATCATGTTCAAGGACGAAGGCAACGGCCAAATGGGGTTCTACCACGAGATGGACGTGGATATGAGAGCACTGAGTGTGGCGGCCAAGCATCCGGGCAGCAAGATGTTCCCCACGAGTGCGGTGAGCGGACGAGAACTGAAGGCCTGGATCGCAGAGCGGCAGCGACGCACCAACGGACGCAAGTTCCTCGTCGGCTGCTCGGCGGATTGGCGCGGGTACGTGCTTCGGTCGTTCCTGCACCTCTTCGAGAACCTCAAGACGGACCACGGCTGGGATGACCTCGTGACAGACAACCCGCTCGACTACTTCTACCAGCAGGACCCGAAAAAGGCTCCGAGCGTGCTCTTCTTCTGTCTCAACTCGTTCCACTACCCGTTTTATTTATTCCTCGACCACAACAAGTACTTCCAGGAGCTGCGCGCGCTAGGCACGCTCATCGTGGTGTGGAGCGACGACTTGCAGTATTTTGACCAGTTCGACGCCGGCGTCGTGCGAGAGAGGATCCTGAAGCGGGCAGACGTGCTCGTTGGTTCGTACTCGTACTTGACGGACGACTACTTCGCGTCGGTCACGGCGTCGATGAACGCTCGTGACCTACCGCTTTTGTCGTGGCTGCCACACTCTGCTGGACCGGATTTCGTCAAGGCTCCGCTCAACACGCACCCCATCGACAAAATCCTGCTGTCGGGCAAACTCGGGGCGACGTGGTATCCGCTGCGTCACTGGCTCGGCGAGTTCCAGAAATCCCACGGCGACATGATGGACCTGTACCGGCATTCCGGCTACTACGTGGCTGACAACCAGAGCGAGATCTACGCGTCGTACCTGCGTGCATACCGTGTGGGCGTGACCACGACACTGATCCACCAGTTCCTCGTGGCGAAGCTCTTCGAGATCCCGGCCACGGGCACGCTGCTTTTGATGAACAGCGACCTCGCGCCACTCATGGACGCGCTGGGTATGGTCGACGGAGAGCACTTTGTCACCTTTGACCGCATGGACCCGACGCCGAAGCTCCACTGGGTGCTGGACCCAGCCAACCGTGAGGAGGTGGATGCCATCCGCAAGGCCGGGATGCGGTTCGTGCGCGACTACCATTTAGTCGGCCATCGCGTACTCGCCCTGGAGCTGTTCTTGACGAGAGGGGAGGTTGGGTACGCGTACCCTGGCACTCTCCGCATCAAGAGCCCGTGTCCCAGCGTGGCGATGCCTTCGCTTGCGACGTGTGAGAAGTCGTTCTTCTGGAACGCTCGCCATCAGTGCGACCTGTGGTTCTGCGGCGTGCGGTCCTTCCTCCACCGCTACAACTAGACACCGCACTGTCGCTCCAGTGCATCCATCAAGTCTTCTATTCATCTGCGTATCATACAGAGACCAAGGAGAGTCGAGCAAGGAGGAGGAAGAGGGAGAAGGAAGGAGACGACGGCCAAGCGGACGTGAGCTCGCCTGATGCAATAGATGTATATCACCTTGTATTTCAACCAATCAGCATGCAGTATTTCGAATATGGAGCTATCTAATTGGCTGAAATACTCACTTCCAGACTCGCGAAACAAGGAGCTCAAGAGCTCTTCGCAATTACGGTCTCCGAAGCGATCATCATGCCGCTGGAGGAGCTCACGCGCGAGCTCGTGGAAGCCATCGCGCGCCAGCACCCGACATTGCAGCGACTGACCCTCGCACGCAACGCTCTCCGCGAGCTCCGCTTCCTGGAGCTGCTGCCGCCGCTGCGCCGCCTGGATCTGAGTGCCAATCGCCTGCGCATTCTGCCGCCCGAGACCGCGACCTGGGGACGCTCGCTCGAGTTCCTGGACCTCAGCGACAACGCGCTGTGCGTGGCAGCGTCACTATCGCATAGCAGCTCTCTCCTGCTTGAGGTGTGGCAATCTGACGTTCTGTGCGTGTCTGTATCTGTGTGTGAAGGGAGTCGCTGCAGCAGCTCGGAGGCTGCGTTGCGCTGCGCACGCTGCACGCAAGTGGCAACCGGATCGCGTTGTATAGTGAGCTCAAGTATCTGCAGCCGCTGCTGCAGCTGCGAGAACTCTCGCTGGCACGCAACCCGATCGCACAGGCGCCACTGTACAGACGAGAAGTCGTAGCGATGCTGCCGCAGCTCGCGACGCTCGATGGACGTGCCGTCACGCAGGCTGAGCGGCTCGTGGCCTCGCTGCAGCAGAAGCCACAGCTCTCCATCACCACGGACGTCCAAGAGCCAGAAGTCGAAGTCGTGGGACGTTGGGGTGATGATGATGAGAATGAGGTTGTGGAGACGAGCAGGCCGGAGCTGGATCTGTCGGACGTGTCGTCGGTGGCCTGGTCCACGCGCACGCTCGGCGTGCCCACCTCCCCGCACTCGGTGGTGTCCCCAGCGTCCTCTTCGCACGCTTCTGTCGCGAGCTCGTCGCATCGACGGAGACCGCTTCTCACGCCAGCATCGCTCTGTCTGTCGGCGTCGGAACAGCCAGCAAGACATGCAGTAGCGTACGCGAGTGTGGCGACCCAGGCAGAGCTGAGACGGGAGGTAGAAGAAGGACGAGCCCACGGTAGTGAAGATGTGGCTGTGAGGTTCCGCGTGGCAGACAAGGAGGTTGTAAACGAGTCGGAAGGCTTGCTGCGCAGTCGCGTGCAGGCGCTGGAGAAGATCTTGTCTCTGCAGGACAAGATCATTGAGGACGGTCTGACCGAGACTGCGAGGCAGCAGCAGCAGTCGGTGTCGCAGGACCCGGAGAAGGCTGCGCGAGTGTATACAACGCTGTTGGCAGCGTGGCGCCAGAAAGTCGTGTCTTTGATGGTCCAGATCAAGAGCTTGGAGCTGCAGACGACGCCGGTAGGAAGTGGGGGGATCAGTGGCGACGTTCAGGTGACTGCAGAGGCCGCATCAGCGATCGCTGCGGAGATCGAGTTGTGGAAACACAAGTACAACGACGCGTTGGCGCAGCGCGACTTGGAGCGAGTGCGAGCGGAGCAAACGCAGCGGCAGTGCGAGAGTGCCGAGAAGAAGGTCGTCAAGGTTGTGCGCACCCTGGCGACGGAGCGAGAGCGTGTGCGCTGTGTGGCTGAGGAGGTCGCGCTGTTTTCAGCCGTGCGTAGGCCTCTTTGTTGCCGCTGATGGAGCTGGTGTGACTTTGGATCTGACGTGTTGGTGGTGTTTGGTGTTCTGTAGAAAGAAGGAGCGATGACGACGCAGTTAGACAAACTCGCGCACGCGACGCGGCGGCTGCATGCTTATGAGACGCGGCTGCGACTGCTTAGTGAGCGTGTACACCACGCTAGTCATCTTGTCGCTCACCGAGAAGCGAGGCTCCGCAATAGCGAAGCGGCAATTGAAGCCGAGCGACGGATGTGGAACCACAAAATAGCCGCCCTCTCTGGGGCTAAGGACGCGGAGCAGAGCGACAGCGATGTGAGGGCAGAAGCAGCCAGGAGCAAGCCAGTGTTTCTACTGCGACCAGCGACAGAGCAGACGCTGCGGCTGCTGTTTCACCGACTGGACCCGTACGGCACTGGCTTGGTGTCCACGAGTAACCTATTGGAATCGCTGGGATCGGACGCTGGAGTGAGAGACGCGCTGGTCAGTGGCAGTCGAGGCGACAGCAAGTTGGCGAAGATCATCGAACACATCGAGAGAGGACTGCGTGAGCGCTCTCCGTTCGGCGGGCTCAGCGGAACGATCACATGGGGTGAGCTGCTGCTGCTCTTCATGCCCGCAGTGGCTTCAATTGCTGAAGAAGACGAAGATGAGGTGGGACAGTCGCTGTATATAGATGGAGGCGAGATCCCTCCACGATTCGGTGATGGAAGCTACAAGGATGAGCCGACGCAGACGTCGATTTCCAAGCGCCAGAAGCAGGCGCTGCACTCGCTCACGAGACAAGAGCTGATCAACGAGGTTGTGGCACTACGAAGTGAGCGAGAGCAGCTACAGCGCCGCGTAGTAGATGATGCCCGACAGCTCCAGAGTCGGGCTACGGCGATTCAGAAGCAGTGGGCAACCAAGACGAAAGAGTCTACGAACGCGATTGATGATCTGAACAAGCGACTCCGCAAACAGACGCAGCATTCGAGTGAACTGGAGAAGAAGCTGCAGGATGCCGAACGTGTGGCCGGTGAGGCGCAGTACCAGCTCCAGAGTCTCCGGCGGCAACTGAGCGAGCAGGCATCGCATTTTGCCAGCCAGAAGAGCGAGCTGGAGGCTCAGTGTGCTGCTGGCGTGGAGCGAGAGCAACAAGTGTGGCAGCGAGAGGTGCAAGATATGGTGTTCCAGCAGACGCAGCTGAAGGCTGAGAACGCCAAGCTGGAATTGAGTGTGCGGCAGTTGGAGCGCGAAGTCGCCAAGCAGAGAGAGCAGCGTGACCAGAGCGAGTCTGCGAAAGTGCAGCACCTCGAAGACAAGCTCCGGAGGCGGTGCGTGGATTTCTGCAGTCAGCGTGATTGCCTGAATGGAGGTCGGCTAATGGCTATGGATTCTATAGGGACGACGAACTGGCACGCCTTCGACGAGAGCGAAATACTATACTGAACGCACTACGAGATCACGTGCGTGATGTTCACGATCATAGTTCTGGAGAGGAGCGTGGTGCTGAGACTGACACGGTGTATTACGATTGTGTGGACAGGAGCACAGGCTGGCGGAGCTGACAGCTCAACAAGCTGCTCGCGCCCACGCCCATTCTGGAACCCAGACCGAGTCAGTGAACAAAGCGACTCACTCCATCGCTGTGCAGACTGCTTCAGCTGCTGGAAGCCAACAACCGCGTTCATCCGATGAGCGCATGCGTCTCGATGAGATCAGTCCACGGGCAGTGGAGCCAGAGACGTCTCGTGCGTCGGCGATATCAGTACCAGCGTCCAAAATCACGCCACAGGACCTCCATAAACGATTGCAGCAACTGGAATCCCTCACGGAGAGTCTCCTCAACGACTGATGGCTCGACCGAGATTCCCAGTATGCGATGGTGATACGCACCGAAGCTCGCCGTCGGGACTACAAACACGAAAAACGGAGACGTGGGCACAACGGACGGCGTTACGGCCACCATGACGACGGTGGCTTCATGAAAACACCCAACTGCAGTGTGGGGTCGACAATAACGGACAACAATAGAGACCATGGGCTCGCCAGCAGACTTCGCTCAAGTATCCGCAGGGTGGTGGTGGTGGTGGCCGTGGAGGGG
>JAADVE010000211.1:0-26794 GCA_023334595.1 Pythium utonaiense | reverse complement strand
TGCCTTTCTCACTGGCATTTGTGAAGGCACACCAAGATCAAATTACAGCACTGGCTTGCTCTGGAAGTCTCTGGATCGACGCCAGTGCGAGCAATGACGTTTGAAGACGACCATCGGGCATTGGCACAGTGCTCGCATTACGCCCAGGTCGAAGGTGTCTCGTGCGGGATCATGTTCGCCTTACTTCCTCGCGCGAGTCAGGCGCAGCCGACTTTCTGCCGTCAACAGTGGAAAGTTGTCGATGAGGAGTGACGTGGCTTCACTTCTAAGCTTCGTACATGTTACGTTGGGTTGTGCTTGAACTAACCCTCCAGAGGGAGAGAAAGCACGGTGTTCATCGTTGCGCTCCCACATCACGAGAAAAACTGGCTGCTGGCCACTGCGAGACCAATAATTCGCGGTCGCCGCCATCGCGGAGAAGAGTCATTCGTGATTGTGCTGTGGTTGGTGGAGTCCACCGTGGACGGAGCGTTCAAGCACACCGGAAACACCAATGGTCGAGAGATGGATCTCTCATTGTTGACTGCAACCGTGGCTACTGGATTGTAGACCCCACTAGCGAGTCCTTGGTCTGATATGAACCTAGATACCAAGTACGGTACTGGGTGAGATCGAAATTCGCGTGGCTCACCTCTGAAACGCGTGATTTGATTCTTCCAGCACCCAAGAGCCCAATCTCTGGACCAAAACGCGGCAGCTAAGAGATAAATCACACGAGACATCGCACAAGAAATCCAGCAGAGCGACACATCCATGCACCCACGCTGTAGGTAGTAGCTGTACCCGTAGGTGGAGTGTCCTGTCATCAAAAGCCTCCTTGAATGATCGCAACTAGTCCTGTTGCCGAGACCAACTCGGGCAAACACCGACGTGCCGTAAATAACCGTAAATAGCATTTTCCTTAAATAACTGTACTGCTTTGACCGACCCTTCATGAACCGCATTGAGCGATCCAAAATGCTGGAAGCAGTGCCCGTGAGCAAGGAGAACTGCATCCGAGCGGCAGCAGAGGGAGATACTGAGACGCTGCTTCGATTCTTTGACCAGCACCACGAGCGTCATGATCTAAAGGATGGTCCCCGCTCTCCGGAGGAGGTCGAAACGCCTGGAGAAGCTGTCCACGGGTTCCAGCTTCACGAGCTGTGTTCGACTCTATTTCGTGAGGCGATTGAGAACGGGCAGGTTGAAGCCGTCCAAACGCTGCTCGAGACTGCAGTGGTAAAGGCGCTGAGTGCGGAGAATCCAGGACTTCTATCGGAACTACTTGCCCAGGCGATCGTTGAAGACTACAGTGAGATCGTGGACTGTTTGCTCAAGCATGGAGCTGATCCGAACCGTGCGATCAGCATCGACGACGAGGGCGAAGAGCTGCCACCGTTGAACCTTGCAGCACGCCTTGGCTCCCTCGAAATTGCAGATCTTCTCATCCGTCAGGGAGCAAGTGTCGCTGGTCGCCAGGAGAACAGTGGGGCCACAGCTCTCCATGAAGCAGCTCAGCAAGACGAAGACGAGTTAATCCAATTCCTGGTGGAGAACGGTGCCAACGTGAACGCTACGGACGACCTGAATGGCGAAACGCCTCTCCATGTGGCCGTGAAGAAGGGCAGCCGCAAGGCTGTTGCCGCGTTGATCAAATGCAGGGCGAGCCTCAATATTCCCAACAAGCGTGGGAGTTGCGCCGTCCACATCGCCACAGTGGAAGCCCAGACGAGAATTCTGGGGCTTCTCGCTTCTGCTGGCGCGGAGACTGAACGACCAAAGACAACCAGAACTTCTGGTACCACCCAACCTTCCTGATTCAGTGCAGTACATGTAGTTGGCACACCTGGTGCGGCTATCACTTCTCATAAATATCACAGTTGCGCCCACACACAGCGCGGAAACCAACCATCAACGATTCTTGTTATCAGTCGTAACGATCGATCGACTCGAAATGTCCATGAGAACATGCCGTGACCCTCACACATCAGAGATCACAACTCGAGATCTCTGAAGCGTCAGCACCACATTCGCACGACGGCACTGGATTGTGATCCACAAGTTGTAACGAGAGATGTTGAGGGCTGCAGTCTTCCTCAAGATCTCTCACTGCAACCTGGACCCCAAGGGGTGACATATCTCGTCGATGCCAAGAGTGGCACATTAGCACTCCAGATCATCATATGATACGCGAGATCTCTCTGAAATCGAGGAGCGAAGGTACAAAGCACTGTACGGTACGCTGGGTGTACTGGAACTGGAAATACGAACCTGCGCAAAAAAGCGATGTCACATGATGTCTCGGCGTTGATCAAGTGGGGAGATCACGACTGACCACCAGGGCTGTTTTGTATCGGTTTGAACTGGACGGTATATGTACCTACGAAGAGATTTGTATTGCGAACCAAGTCACCTGCCTCGACCGCAGGTGAGACCCTAAAAAGGATTCATGCCACGTCTTCGCACCTTTGAGGCGACTGCTCCAGTTGCATCCTCCGCTGCGGACCCAAGACGGACAGTATTCCACACGAATGTAGCCACGTGTGGGTTCATGTTGGGGCTCCATTGAGCACTGAGTTTGGAGAGATCCATGAGAATAGGTCGGAGTATAGAAAGAGTGTGTTAGCTGCATGAAGCTTTCGGTTGTTTAGCAATGGACAGACAGTCCTGGACAGTGTCCAGGACAGTGGGCTTTCGGGTTCGTTGACTCCAGCCTTGCGGTTGGGGGACTCACACGCACAAAACCGCGGCGTGTGATATATATTTTGCTGTTGCTGGATGTCGGCCAGCACACGCACACACGCACACTCCATAATTGCGCACTCCAGAGAGTTGTGGTGAGCTGAAGAGTTGGAAACACGCTGTTGTCCAAGGCAGATCCCAACAGTCCAGTGCCGAACCAGCCGTGTCCATTCAGTGTGCCGTGCGATCAGAGAGCTGCGTCAAGAGACGAAGAGACAGCAATGAGAGACTCGTAAATCTTGGATATTTGAGCGCGTACGGATCCCAGAAAACTGGCGCTTTGTGCTCCGGTGAAAGCGTGATCTTCGCACGCCTTCCGATTAGGCAAATATTGCAAGCAGTCAACATCCAGACAATCGCAGTGCATTTTCGAAGTATCTCATATCTAGAGCCTCTTGCAGCCAATCAAATCGCTCGCTGCGTCGAAATCCATGGAGAAAATTCAAAACTCATATCTGTTTTGCCCCTTTTTCCAGTTTTAGTACCTACGTCCACGTTTCCAAACCCCTTGCCAACCCAACAACCTTACCCTCCTCACGATGCATGGATGCTTCGTCTCCGCTCTTAGAAGAGCATCTCTCCTAACCGACAGAAGCTTGTGGTCATCAGCCCACCCTCGCTGCCAGCCACTGGGGCTCGAACCCGACTTGTCACTCCCAAAAATCCCTCCTGAGGTGCAAACGTCTTCTATTCAACATTCCTGTTAGATTACCGACATGTCTCCAGACAACGCCACCGGTTTCCGCCCTAGTATGCGTGACGCCCTTGCTGCCTGCTCGCCTCGCAGCGCTAGCGGCGCTAGCGAAGACCGTCAAGATCGATGTGCTTATCCGAGCAAGCCTTGCCCGAACGCTCGCGCGACCAAGCTGAATGGGGACCGCCACAACTTCTGTGAGCTTCACCGACGCAAGGCCAACATGAACCAGCGCCGCTGGCAGCAGCGTCGTCGTCGCATGCGCCGCTCCGGCGACAGCTCCCCTACCAAGTCGGCCCGTGATGAGCCTTACTCTCCACATGCCAGCGACGAGATGGAGTCCGCGCGTGCCGTGATGATGCTGCAGCAGTCCCCACCAGGAGGCCGTTACTCGCCAGTGCCAGCGCATGCTTGGCCTCACTACGCACCAGCACCGCCTACGAGTGAATGGGTTCCTCACTCACACTCTCCAGTATCCGTAGCGGCGACACTCCGCCACCCATACCCTCAGCACGAGCAGTACCCAGTGTCCTACAGCCGCCCCAGCATTGAGATGCCGCTGTCGCGTGGTGCTCCGTACACATACGCTCCTCGCCCCGTGCCGACCATGATCCCTCCGCTGCGGTCGCTGCCGCTGCCTCCGCTACTTCCTTCCGTGCTTGCGCGTGCGCAGACACCGTCCCCTCCAGTTGCGTCGACCCGAGTCTACACATGTTAGGTAGCATGCAGAATCTCACATAACTTACAACCGTAGGACCACCCTATCTAATCTCAAATCTCACCACTGGATTTATTCTTCCTACTGTGTGCACGAGCAAGGCCATATCTCACCTGCACCTTCCGCACCCACGGACTTGAAGGACGTGGGTACGATGGAGGCTACGCTCGAGGGTACAGTGAACCCGAGACTGCAACCTTCGAGCTGACGGCTCACGGTTCACGGCAGGGGCTTGACGGTTCGGGACCGCCAAGGAGAGCCCACGGTTCAACTGTTGTTGCGTCATTGGGTTCGTTGTCTGTGCGAAGGATTCGGTGGTCCCCCATTGCAAGACGCTACTGTACAATACCTCGAAGTACTGCATATGACAGGAGATGGAAATCAACCGCAAAGGAGAGCTGATGCAGTTCATGGGTCAGAGTGGGGGGGGGTCTGTCTTTGTAGATCGTATGAAGGAGGCCTTGGAGCCTCGGCATTCCAGCACAAAGAACCGATGAAGCTTGGTGGAGCCTGCCACAGTCACCTCTCTCGCTGGAAGACCTCTAAGATCTGTAGCTGGGTCGGGTGGTCGCTCGAATTGATCGGTCTCCGCATCCACGGTGACCTCTATTTATTGATATGTCGCCTTTCTCATTTTCTTCTTGCCTGGAAAGATCGCGCCAATTGCGAAGCGTCGCCACCCCACCCGACAGGCGACACGCGATCTTTCGATCCTTTTTCAGCAGCGCCTGCTCGGCGAACAAGCCGTGATCTTGGTGCAAACGGCGACTTGATGGTGAGTGAGAACCACTGGCAAAGTCACCGGGAATCGATCAAGCGTCCATTCGATCAAGTACTGCGCCATGCGGGTCGTCCATGTGACTGCCGTTCTGGCGTTGGGGCTGTTTGTAGCTTCTTCGCGAGGCCAGCCAGCACCTCCGAATCCGAATGACCCTCCGACCAATGGCCCGATGGATCCTCCATCGGCTGGCGGATCAACCGATGGGCAGACGCAAGCTCCACCGTCGGACGGATCAAGTGATTGGCAGACGCAATCTCCATCGTCGGACGGGTCAACTTATTCGCCACCACTGTCAACGACGGCTCCATCGCAGGATGGATCAACGGATTGGCCGACGAAAGAACCGTCGGTGGATGGATCGACAGTGTGGCCAACGACAGAACCGTCAGTGGACGGGTCGACGGTGTGGCCAACGATGTGGCCAGGGCCAACGTCAATGCCAGTCGACGCACCGACCGATTCGCCGACGACGTCAAACCCAACGAATGCGGACGGAGAGCAAGATAACGCACCTGTAGAGTACTATTTCCCGGATATCGACGAATCAATCGGTTCTTTCAAGCGTCAGAAGTTCGATTTTGATCCCATGAGCGGCTTCTCGTTGAGTACGACGGACAGTGAGACGGGCGTCGAGGCGGGAAGGTGTACGCACCCGTACTGTGTGCACGTGGTCTTCGAGTCTGACTACGGTGCAATGTCGGTCTTTGACGCGTTCTACCTCGACTCATACGAGTCAGTTGGCGGTCCCGTTGGGACAGATTCGTTTGTGGTGGGTGGGCCAGCACCGTTGGTGCTTGGTCGGTTCTCGAAGGAATCGATTGCACGCCTTGGTGAGAACTGGGCTGATGTCTTCAATTGGAACGACACGCGTCGCACGACGTGGACATTCTATCCTACGACGCTATCACCATTCATGAACGAGATCGACCTCACGCTCAGTCTCAAACAAGTGTACATGGCACTACCTGACTACAACAAACTTCACGCCGACATAAACAACATGGGTCCGTTGTACTCGGAAAGTTTGACGGACCAGGTCGTCATCCGTTTCAATGCCCTCCACAAGAACGCGTACACGAGTGCCTCGGCAATGCTGCCTGTCGTCGTAAACCACGCTGGCTCCCAGCTTGTTGACATTAACGTCACAGCGACGCGTTTGTATCCCAACACACCAAGCGACAGCAATGAGATCCAACTCACAGTCAAGTTCGGTCGGCGTAAATACGGGGGCATCGTGCCGTGGATGCCAGTAACCGCATCTTCGACGTGTTTCAATCCTCCGAGTTGGCTCTCAGCTTGTCCTGAAGCGAGTTCTATGGTGATGCGTGCAGCGATGGAAGACTTGCTCTCGCACAAGATAAACGCCATCGACATGAGACCAATCATCAAGATGTGCGCGGCGAGAATCCCTGCGTCAGTACCAGAAACGAACCCGCCGCAGCCAGAGACTACGAGCACGCCACCAGAGACTATGAGCCCACCACCAGATACAATGAGCCCTGGCTTGAGTTCGTCTGGGTCTTCCACTGACGACGATTCGTTGAGCGGTTCAACTGTCTCGGGCAGCAACGGATCACCTGGTAGTGGTGAAGAGCCAACGACGAAACTAGTACCAGGAGAGACCCCTCCGCCACCACCAGTGCGACGACTGTCAGACTCATCGGTTGTCAACGATCGGCTACGAGACTTGGAGGCCTCTCTACGCTTGGTGATCAGCCAGAGCTCGTTCTGTGCATTCAACGACATCACAATGAAGTCGGACGGCCTGGGCGTCACGCTTCGCCATGAACCTGCGACGACTCGGATCGATTTTGGCGTCCCTAGCTTCAATTTTTACTTGGTACTTCAGATTGATGAGCAGACGGTGACCACGCCGGTCTTCACCAGTGGGATGTCGACGGACGAGATCCAAGAAGGGATCTACTCTGTGTATGCGGTTGGACAGAAGTGGCTACACTCGTGTAATGTTCGCTTCAGTAACAACACGAACGAGGTTGAAGACGTGAAGCGTGCAAACCAAAAGATGATGGATGACTACGAAGAAGCCCTCCAGTGGAGTGTGACGTGGGCTCCGCCTCGTGACAGTTCGTCGAGTGGAATACTGGATTCGTCCCGTGACAGTTCAGCTAGTGGTAGCGCTGCCAGCTCCACTGCTGGTGGTGAATCCAGTGGATTCACGCCACAATCGAGTAACCCATTAGCCGACACCGTCCTTCCTCAGAAGCCTGTTCTTCAGCCTGTTCCAGCGGCGAAGTACTCTGTTTTCATCGAGTTCTCGACACTCGTGCAAGTGCCTCACGTCGTGGCAGTGTACAGCCCCGGCTCCAGCATGGCTCCCAGCATCTCCACCAATGACGGTAAACTTCGGCTGGAGACTGTTCCTCTCCTTCAACTGGACGCAAAGTACACCCCGCCACCTGAAGATGTCGATCTGGAATGGCACGTCGAGCCGCTGTGGAAAACTCAAGCGCGGGCGTTACTACGCAAACTCTCGCTCCGTTTTTCGTGTCATAAGTGCCTCAAGTCGTTTGAAAGCTGCCTGCTCCATGAAGACTGCGTTTACGGTGTGAACTCTTACTTTGGTGAGGCTGTGCGGTCGCAGCGGTGGGGCAACGACAACGATACCGTGGATACAGAGATCGATGTGAGCGAGATTATCAGGCAGGCAAGAATCTTCTTCCCCGGCCGCGGTTTTGAGAAACTGCAAGAACTCCTCTTGTGCTGGGCAAAGCAAGCGTGTGATCTCAATGCACCTCCAATTCCTGTGCTCGACGAAGCGACTGGGAAATGGACGACTCCACGGGCCAGCCACACTGTGCTGGTATTTGAGCCGTCAAGACTCGAAATCCCCATGAAGGAGTGGCGAGACCTGACGGTGTTCGCAAATGGTGCCGAGCACCACTTGTCGTCTTGGACTTGTTCTCCACGTGATTTTGAGGCCTTTCTATTGGGGGAAGTTCTTCGAGAAGAGCCATGGTATGTGCGTGACGTCACGATTCAAGATGACTGCGACATAGCTGCCATGAATGAATCGCAGCAACAGGCCGAATGGGAGCACCAACTGACGTGGAACAGCGGCTTCATCGATCTTCCGCGCGTCAGCCTCCGTGATAGTATCTACACCGGCAGTAGTCAGTACGGTCAAGAGATTCAGCCGAGTGTCGCGAGGCCATGGTCTCTGAAGATCAAGACCAGTGCCGTCAGCCCAGTAGCAGACGGAGTGGCTCCGTGGTCACAGCTTCTGTCTTGGCTCGACGTGTTTCGAAACATCCCATTCGGTGCCACGGTCGGCTCCAACGACACCACGAACAGCAACAGCAATCCCATTCCTTCTCCTGTACTACCACCGCCAGTTCCATCGGCCGTGTGTCCAGCGTGTGCTGACGCGCTTCTTGCATGTGTATCAAATGCAGCTTGCGCGTCAGCAGCTCAGGCGTGGTTGGCATGGGTGCTCCCCGGTCCAAGCATTAACGCAACAACGGACTGGGACGGCTTCACAAGGTTGCGGTGGCTGGGAGATCCGTTCAGCAACGATTCTATCTCCGCAGACTTCCGTGACCAGGTACTCGATCTGGTGGCGTGCCTCGCGAAGAACAGTTGTGCTGTGGGCTATAATCGCGTCTCAACTCAAAGCGAGGTGGTGGTCCCAACGACGTTGCGGCTACGAGCAAATAGAAAGATTGTGAAGATGGACGTGGCAACGTCGGCTGATCCCACGCTGCAGGTGACGTACCGAGAACTTCCACCAGTCGTACTACACTTATCTGACGACCCTCGGCCGTTCGTGGATCAAATCAAAGCAACGTACGACGAAGACATCTCCAGCCTCTCGGGTTCGAGTTGGGTAGAGAGTGCGCTCAATTTTACGGGCTCTGTGGAATTGCTGGAGCGACTCAACGTCTCCGGCTACAATCCTCGCGCTCTCGCCATCAGGCCTGACACTTATACAGTTCGCTTCCAGACACCATTGGGAGCGAAACCGTCGTGGAGCTACTTGCTCGACTGGTTTGGTGTGGATCCCAACCCACGGCACAACGACACGCTGTGTGCTACGTGCATCCCGAAGCTTCAAGCTTGCTACAAAGACAGCTACTGCTGGCAAGAGGTGCAGACGAACGTGTTACCAGTACTGCAACGCAAGCAAGGTTGGCTCCAGCTATGGTGGGAGTTCGTCAGCGACGGCCACACGCGTTACAAAGCCGACCTTGGGGCGTCGCTTTCGAACAACGCTTATGTCACCGGTACCATCAACGACCCAAACAACCCGACAGCCACAGTGAGAACCTCACGGTGGTTGTACATGGACATTTTTCGGTGCTTGGCCGCCTCGAAGTGCGACGTCAGCGTGATGGACAGTGCTGTAGAACCGCCAGCAACGGCTTACGCACCCGCGTATCTCAAGTTTGCACCGGCTACCATGGTCGTTCTCCTGTACCCCGACACGACGCTGAGTTACTCGACATGGAACGGGCCATCAACGACGTACTTGCACACTGGTTCGATGGCCGACTTTACGGCGTTCCTCAGCAATATGTTTGGTGGTAACTCTGACGGAATCTTCTCCATCGTGGAACCCGATTCAGCTTCACACGCAGCACTTATCGGTAAATCGTTATCGTATGAAGTCGTCGGACCTGGAGCATCGGTCTATAACGTCACTTTTAGTGATACCTTCGTTGACTGGATTCCCTGGGTCGAAATTAAGGGACCGGGCAAGATGCCAATGGCGACTTCCTCTCCTTACTACTTGCGCCCCTTCGTCACCATCAACCAAGTGCGTCTCACGATCGAGTCCATGAACCAGTGGCCGCAGTGGGACAGGCTTATCAACATGCTCTCCGTGCCTCCACCGAACACATCAGATTTCCTCAGCACCTGCGAAACCGCGGAGGGTGCTACGCACGGTTGCGCTGATGAGTATGCGTACAATTGCAAGGAACACCTCATGCGGTCTATCTCTGCAATCCAAGCCGCGTTGCGGAGCGCAAAGCCAGCATACAACCGAAACACTGGTCTCTTCGAGGTCGATCTTGCGAGTGCTGCACCCCAGTATGACACCGCAGCAACTACGTCGTACACAAGCCCAACCTTTTTGAAGCGATACGAGATCGCAGCTCAGTGTGGTGCTGTCAGCTCACCGTTCGGCTCGCGACCGACGTTCCAACGTGGCTCCGTGCGGTTCTCACGACCCAACGTCGGTCCACTGGTCATGTGGTCATGGAACGGAAATTCCATCTCGATCAACGATCAGGACATGACAGAGACCGAGTTCCGTGACTTTGTGGCCACGAATTCGATCTTTCAGTCGAGGGATAGCAGCTCCCCAACCGGCGGCTATGTGTCACGGGTCTCTGTGGTAAGTTGGATCAAGACGGAGGATCACATCGAGTACGAACTCGACACCAACTGGATTGGCTCCGGTAACATCAAACTCGAGTGGGTGAACGGTGAGACGAACGACCGGCTGGAGGCGAGCAGCACGCCAACGCGAATGGGCTTCCAGTCCGAGGCCTACAACGTGTACGCGACTGCCGTGCCGTGGCTCAACTGGCTCAAGAACTAGTTGTCATCTTCGTGCGGCGTACATATGCAGAACCACTATCAATACATGTTTCTCACTGGATTCGATGTTTAATTTGATTAGGATAAGTTATAGTTTACGTTTTCGGGTGTTTGAGAATGGCCATGAAGTGCGTGGTGGACACACGGGTGTAAATAGAAGGCGAGAGGGAAGCAGCGTGTACGTGGCGGGGCTTGGGCGAGGCGTGAGAGTTGATGGCGACATTTCACGGGTTCATAGGGGATGTCGTAACGCCGGCGCTTGCAAACGCCGAGTGCGTGACCATTGGTCGAGGGAGAAGAGGAGGCGACGGTGAGTGCTGCTGCTTCTCCATTGTCTGCTTGACACTCTTGAGTCGTTCGTCCAGTGCGGCCACGAACGACGCGATCCGCTTCTGGTCATCAACAGCGAGTGCCGTGGACTGAGAAGGCTTCGGCTGACCGTGCGACGTCGGCGAGTCCATAAGAAGGCTCTCAAGCAGTAGCATCGCTTGGAGGTACAGTTCGTACGCTGTGCGCGACTGGCCTAGCACCTCCTTCACGGCACCTTCCTTGCCTAGACGAATCGCGTGTGTGTACAGCAGCTCATCTTGCGAGACCACCAGCGCACGCAACTCGCTTCCGGCTTGGCTCGTTGCGACAAATGCCGTCATACGGCGCTTGCATTGGTCAGCACGGTCCAAAAACACGTTCAACTGCTCCACAAGGAACGCCATCGACACCTTACGGCTCGTCTCACTCCACGGTGCAGCTGACTTGTCAGTTGACGAGTTTGAACCAGACGACAGTCGCCCACCGGAGGCGAGAACAGGGTCTTGGCGAAGGTACAGGAGCGCATGCTGAATCATACGCATGCACTTGACGTACAGTGCGAGGGCCTCCGCGGCAAACACGTACTGCTTCTTCTCGATCACCACGATGTTCGACTCGCTCGTGAGCGCCACACTCGAACTGGAGATCGCAGCCAGCGCCTGGGCTGAAGTGGACGATGATGACGAGCTCAACGAGAAGACTGATGCCAGGTTCGTGCCCGATGCTGAGAGCGATTGGTCCGACGCTGATAATGCACTCATCTTCCACAACTGCTCCGCGATTGGCGCAATCGCTTGGATGCGAAGATTCACGATATCCACGAGCTTCTGAGCGTACTCGTGCGAGAAATCCATTGCAACCCCCTGCATCTGAGGAGAACTCGACTGCCCCTTGGTCGTCAGGTGCGTCTGGCTGCCATTGTCTCGGTTGGACTGGACAGAAACACGGTCGTTCTCGCGAGACTCAGAGTTATCCTGGCGAGGGGAAGACGCCGAAGGCGGTGTGGGAGCACCCTTCTCAGATCCGCTGTCCACGAGTACGTACTCGCCACTGCTGTCCAAAGCATTGTTTCCTGCCTTTTGCTTCATGATGGTCGCGTGAGTTCGACTGGCTCGGTGGCTATTGTACGTGGATGAGCGCGTGTTGTCAACGATCGCAGCGTTCGACGGCGGCGACTCCGACAATTCCTTGAACGGATTAATACGCGGGCCAGGGCTCGGCAACACATTCGGGCTCATCTGTGGACTCAACTTTGGACTCACAGTGTTCTGGTTCACGAGAATCGCGCCGCTCGATGTCGCACGGCGGCTACGTCCCAGGCGTGCGGAGCGTCGCATCGCCGCCGAAGGTCCAAAGGCACCAGCCGCCATGTTGCTGCTTGTGTTGCCGAACACGTTCTGCATCACTTCCATGTTGCCACTGCGAGAGTTTCGAAGTGACGACGCGTACGTAGCAGCATTCATCGCAGACGGGTCGCTCGATCCGCTACTGCCGCTTCCACCAACGTCCATGTGAGACTCAGACGCTGATCGTTCCTTGGTAAATGACCGGTGTCGAGACTGATCGCTTGCCGTAGCAGCAGGCACAACAGTCTCCACCACGGACCGGCGTGCAGTGGAAAACGCTGGCTCCTCCTTCTCCTCTTCTTCTTCCTCTTCCTCAAGTATGCTCGTCGCCATGCGCATCGACTGGAACTCACTCGCCACGCGGCCTTCTGTCTCTAAATCTGCCGCCAGACCCACAAAAGGATCACGGAAGAACTCGTCAAAGCCCATACGGTTCACCGGTCGACGATGCAGCAGACCCGTGAGCAGCGTTCGGCACTCGTTCGACAGCACCACGTCCTTAGGGAACTTGAGGTCGTTGCGCTCGATGTTGGCCAGCAACTGGACGTGGTTCGAGCCTCCGTACGGTGGCTTGCCGACCACGAGCTCGTACAGGATCGTACCCACCG
This sequence comes from Pythium utonaiense, assembly GCA_023334595.1. Taxonomy (NCBI): domain Eukaryota; phylum Oomycota; class Peronosporomycetes; order Pythiales; family Pythiaceae; genus Pythium; species Pythium utonaiense. Next base: position 14,055 of record JAADVE010000211.1, on the reverse strand, counting down.
ACCAGAGATCTGCCTTGGCGTCGTACTTCTGGAACTTGAGAATCTCCGGCGCCATGTACAGTGGCGACCCACAGAGCGTCTCGGCCAGCGACGTCGTGGCCAAGTGCCTCGCGAAGCCAAAGTCTGCGATCTTGAGCTTGGCGTTGGGCGAGTCTTCGGTCAGCAGCAGGTTCTGCGGCTTGAGATCTCGATGGATGAGGTTATGCGTCCACAGACACTTCATGCCCTTGGCCAGCTCCTTAAGGAAATGCCTCGCCACGTCTTCTGTCAGTGCGGTCGTCGTCGAAGTCGCCGCTGCACCACCAGCTCCTGCCGCGGCTTGTTCTCGCTGGTGCTGGCGGCGCATGTACTGCTGGAGATCGCCGCCGGCACAGAACTCGAGCATGAGGTACATGTGCTTCTCCGTCTTCTTGATCTCGTACAGCTTGACGACGTTCGGGTGGTCGATCTGCCGCATAATCGCAATCTCCATCTCGAGGTTCGCCAGCAGCTTGGCGTTCAGCTTGGTCAGCGACATGGCCTTGATCGCCACGGGCACCTTGGTCACCTTGTGGTAGCCCTTGTACACCACCGCGAACGAGCCGCTGCCCAGCTTACTGGTCACGACGTAGTCGCCGATGGACGCGCGCGCCGCCATAGTCGCCTGGGACGATGTGAAATGACCTCTTTAGCTCCACAGCGAGGAGCTCTATTCGCTACTACGAGAGCGCGCAGAGACCGCTAGACACGCGTGGAGAAGCTTCTGATAATGGCTGTCTCTCCGTCTTCTTCTTCTCTCGGAGGCTGTGACTGCCGTGACCTGCCCATCCCAACCAGTGCACATCAGATGAGTCGAATGTCCACGTGCTTTTTCCTATGGGGCGGACGTCGCCGCGTCATCTGTTTTCTTCCGCTTCTCGCGCATGCTCTTCCCCCCCCCTCGCATTCCCATTCGTGCATAATGGAAGGCGTGCACCCAGGCAGGTGGTCGGGTGTTTCCGCAAACATGGGGCGTGCGGAAGCGGCTATAGAATCGGCTACAGGACTCACCTTGAAGAGTACGAGAGCTTGCTGGATGCGCGCGAGTTGTGGCTATGCGAAAGTGCCCCGTGTGGAGGACGAGGTGCGCGCAGGGACACGCCAATATGCCTTCTCCGACGGCGTCACCTCGGTCAATATTCAGCTCTGGGTGTCCCAGAAGGTCAAGCGCCGAACTAGTGTAGGTGGGCGGGGTGTTCTCCGCGTAAAATAACGTTATTTCTTCAAATAACCAACGCGTCGACGTCATCCCAGCGAAGCATGACAGCAACCAATCATACAGCGTCGTCAAAATCAACCCACCAATCACAGCGCTTGAATCAGTTGGCGGGGAGCCCGTTTGGCCAATCACACGCCCGCAGCAAACATGACGATATCACCGCTGAGTGATGGTCGCACTGCAACATTCTTGTGGACGATGAAGGTGCGAAAATGGGCCGGGCCCATGGAGTGAGAAAGGCGGCATACGAATTCCACAGAAAGCAGTCGTGCTACAAGCGAATGCACGCCGTGTATCTGGCGGATACTACAGTACAGTGCAACCAACCCCTGGGGTGGCTCTGGTGCCGGGCAGCTCGTGGACGAAGTTGAGCTTCACTCAAGGTCTCGTTCTGCTAACAGCGAGTGTTCCACGGTACCGAGAGCCGCCTACTCATTACGAGGAGGCCGAGGGGTGGATGAGGAGGTCGATGCGTACTGAAGCTCTTTCAGCATCGCTGTGGCTGAGCTGCAGGCTGCCCAGTGTCCAGTGGACTAGTGGACTGAAGGAAGTGGAAGTCAGTTCTGGACGTCCAGACGCAGGGAGCTGAGATTTCGTGCGACGTTGAAGTCGGTGGGTGGGCTGTATGACCCATTTCTGTGTCAGACCCATATTTGTCGACCCACCCGTGGGAAGGTCACAGATGTCGCTGCTGAGACATCACTCCCAACAAATTCGAGCCCAAAATGATCACCATGCGTCCCACTAGTGCTGCATGGCGGCGACCTGCGCAGGAGCAGCGTGCAGCGATGGTCTCGGAAATGGACCCCCTGCATGGCAGTGCGTATGAGCTACATGCTCACGCGACAGCGGATCCGAACGGCGTTGTTTTCGCTGCGATACCGTCGCCGTTGCAACGAGAGTCAGCCTTGATGAGACCTCCGCAGCGCGAACGCTTCGGCTCTTCGCGCGAGCTCGCTGCTCGCTTTGCACGCATGCGCACGCTAGTGAAGGAGCGACGACAAGAGACGAAGGAGTTGCGCATGACTAGACATCGGAGCCGTGGTCGCGGCGTGAAGACGAAGAGTTGTGCGGAAGATAGAGCGTTGGCACGCCGACGTGTCTACGAGCTGCGGCGACCGTGCCACGCAGAGATGCAGAGCTCCATCCAGCACTTGCAGGAAACGATCGAGCAGCTCGAACGCACACGCTCGCTGATGGATTCACGGGCTCTTCTGTGGCGAACCAACCGTACGGGCGTTGTGGTGGATGTGTGCCGCGAGTACTTTGCCCAGTTCGAAGCCGGCTACGACCCGAGCCGCTTGCATGAAGTCCAGAAGCTCCACGCTATTCGTTCGTTTCTCGATGCAGCAGTGGAGGAAGACATTGTCTGTCGCGAGTACCGAGGTGTGGATCAGTTGCTGAAGCAGTGGGAGATCTACACGAAGTTCCACAGCGATTTTGTCACGAGACTGGACGAGATCACGCTCGTGGAGGAGGAGGACGAAGTCGTGTCGATCTGCTGCAGGGGCGTGATGGACTTGCAGATTTCGGACGCTACATTAAGGAACTTGTACCCAGAGTTCTATGTGCTCGCTCAGCAGAACGAAGCTTCGCAACGCATCGCCGAGTCGTTGATCGGCAAGCGGTACGAGCTTTCGTTCGATAAGGTGCTGCATTTCAACCGCCACGGGAAGATATTCGCGCACGAAACCAAAGTCCACTTGGCGTCAGGGCTGCTGAAGACGCTGCAAGATCCATTTGCAGCTCTGCAGGTGCTGGAAGGCTCGGTGATGACGGTTGACGGCCATTGGAATACGCCGGACGTGGAGGATATAAGGATCCAGCACGATGAGATGTATGAGATGCCGCGACTCAGATTATAAAACCAATGGGATATTCAAATGCAACACACTTACGCTGACGATCCTCCTACACGAGCAACGAGGTCACGACGCCGTTGCCGATGGTGCGGTCGATGTGAACAGCGAGACTGCCGACAAGTGAATAGATCGCCCGCAGCACGGACGCGCTGGATGTGGTCTTGCCGTAGCTCGCAAGTAGCTCTGTCGTCGCGATCTTCAGCGCGTTCATGTCCATCTCGCCCGCGTGTTCGTAGAGGAGATGGAGGATCGCCATTTCCTCAGACAACGTCGGTGGATTCGTGTCGCGAGCCGATAGGAGCTGCACGTCAACCATGTGCTTCATCTTGGTCTTCAGACGCGCGAGCACGTGCTTGTGCTTGTCCAGTTCATCCTGCATTTGCTGTCTCTGCGCTTTGCTCTCCTCTAGAGAGGCCTTTAGCGCTGCAACATCCTGCTGCTCAGCTTCCACCTTGTCTTGTTCAGCCTCCATGGATAGAATCGATGCTTGCAGCTCTTGCTTCTCCTTCATCAGCTTCTCCAACTCGCCACGAAGCTCTGCGTTGCGTTCGCCACTCCCTTCGGTAGCCGAGGCTTCGTTCTCTTCAGCGTGGCGGCGTTTCTTGCGACGCAGCGACTGGATAGCAGCCTCAATATCTCGCTTTTCCTCCATGCGAAGCGCGAGCACCTCACGCAGACTCTGGTTTTCCAGCGCGGCCACCTCGCTCTCCATCACCACGTCAGCTTCTGCTTCCTCCTGAGCGACCTGTTCCTCACCCAGGCTTTCATTCTCCTCCTGCACAGCTCGCAACTCCGCCTCCAACTCTGCAATGCGCCGCTCGCGCTGGGCCATGGACTTCTCCCACGCTCGCTCTTCGAGCTCCAGGCGGGACTCGACCTTGTCACTCAGCGCCGCGTCGCTCGTCTGCTGCTGCAGCTTCGCCTCGTACAACTTGACAGTCCCGGCAAGCGAATCCACGCGTCGAAGCAGACGCGAGCATCGATCCGTCGCATCAGGATCTGAACGCAGCACACCACAGTCCTCAGTCGTCCGAGTCCACAAGAAACGAGTTCTCCAGGGAAGTTCTACGCACCTGACGCCGCCAATTCTTTGGCGACCTGCTCCAGCTTCTCGCGCCAGTTCGTCTCCGCCTCTCTCTCGTCCGCCTCTGCCGCATCTCGCAGCGCGGACGCCGTCACGAGCGAGAGGAGAGACGCTGTCGCCGCCGTCTTGTTGGTCGCGTTTGCCTCGCCATTGGCCGCGCCCGTGGGCACCACACGCAGCGAGAGCACGCGCGCGTTGGTATCCGACTTGACAATCTGACTGAGCTCCTCGCCCAGCGACCGGATGTCCTCCACGGACGCCGAGAGACGGCTCATCGCGTCCGCCACCTTCCGCCGCTTGCGGTCCGTCATTTTCGTCGCGCGCTTCCCGCTCGCAATTTGAAAATGCGCAGATAATTTGAACAGAACGAGTAGGTTTATCCAGGTTTTATTAATATTATCCGTATAAAATACGTCCATTAACGCTGGCTGTCACATGCAGCTTTACATGAGACTCTGTGCCTGGGAAGGATGGCTGTGCTTCTCGGCAGTGCCTGTCAGAGGGTGTAGCGTTTATGATGCCAAGGCGTGGCAGCTTGAAACGATCTGGCCGAGTGAGGCACCGGTAGCTGCTTCCAATCGCAGCTTCTTCCTGAAATGCCACTTGCTGGAGGCGTCCCTCAGTCCCATAGCACGGTAGCATTTGCACCCTGGCAAGAATAGACTGCCGCTCCACTTCACGCAGCAGTGAACAGGATGCAAAGGAGCTTACGAGTCGGCTGACGAGGAGGAGACTCAAGTACGTCACCCCCACACAGCGAAGGCGAATTGCTGTTCGTGTACGTCGCCTGAAGGTCTCGCGATGGTCGCCGCTACGTTGGACTCGACGCCTGGAGCGCCTCCACCCACAGCTCAGGAAGGGCGTTTCCCTCTGCCTCGCATGATGTCGATGCCCACGCGGCAGCTCTCGCTCGAACCCAAGAAAGTCACGTTGCCTATCGACATACAGGCAGACCCTGATCCTCCAGTTGGTCCTGCTGGCGACGCCAAACCGCAATTTCTCAGCCGTGTTGTCGGTCTGCCCAAGCTTCATCGCCAGCTTTCGATGATGAACCCACGAACTACGCGTCCACAGACGACGCTAGAGGAGAAGGTCACTGCCCAGCGATATGAGCGTATGATGGATCGCTTTCAGCTTCGGCGTGTGCCGCTCGCACGATCGACATCCACAGCGAGCAGCTCCAGAGTGAAGACAGCTCGCAAGAAGTCAGGAAGCTTTTCAAGTCTAGTGAATATGGCGCGAAGTGGCTCGAGACGACTGAGTGGGGGCTCAAGCAGCATCGCTGCATCAACAGGGGAGGTACAACGTGCGGATTCCCGGTTGAGCCGCAGTAACTCGATGAGAAGAAACTCCAACCAAGCGAAGCCAAACGTTGTGTATGAAGCCGCAATGGACCTCTCCATGATGTTCCTGCCTGCAGACATCATCACACGCACTCGGCTCTTCTTCCTTCTCTCGGCGTTTGCAACCAAGCTAGCGTACATGCCATACGGCGTAGCGTATCTCGAACCGAATAACCCCTCCATCATCGTGATCGACGCCATCGTCGACACTATCTTCGCGATCAACATCCTAGCGACGTGCAATACCGAGACTCACACAACTCGAGGACAACTGCTTGCCACACGTCGGGACGTATGGCGTCACTACCGTGAACACGGCTTCTCTACTGATCTCCTCGCCTCCGTGCCGATTGAGTTCCTGCTCTTGACGGTAGATCGTTATGCCATCGCACACTGGATTGTCGGGCTGTTCAAGATGACAGTGCAGCTCATGTGCGTCTACCGACACATCCAGGTATTCCAGTCAGCATGGGCCAAGGAAGTCATCGGCGCCGACAAAAGCCTCGTGGCGTGGGTGCTGTACTCGCGCTACAGCCATCTCGTCAGGATCGGTGGCATCGTGCTCTTGATTGTCATCATGGCCCACTACTTCGCGTCAATGTGGTCATGGCTGCACGGAGACACAGATACCGACTTTTTCAAATCGGAAGACACGTTCGTGGTGCATATGAACAGCATTTACGACTCCCTCCAGCTCCTTCAGGGCCAAGGTGTCGTGACAAAGACTCCCAGTCAGGCCGCCTTTGGATCTGTTGCTGTGCTTCTCGGATCCATCGCCTTGGCTGTCGTATTTGGCCATGTCGCCATTCTCGTCTCCAACTTCAGTGCCAACTCGACCACCTACCAGCACAAAATGGAGCGTGTATTCTCCGTCATGGGCAAGCTACAGCTCCCGCATCCTATTCGTGAGCGAGTGCATCAATACTACGAGTATCTGCATGCTGAATACGAGTCGCTGGATGGTGAGATCGTCAAGTTTGCCAAAGACCTGAGCCACACTTTGGAACTCGAAGTCGTGCTTTTCAAGTACATGGATGTGCTGATGCAGGTGCCCCACTGGCGTAGTTGTTCGCCCGACTTTCAGAAGCAGCTCGTGTTGAACCTCAGCGTGCGAGTCTACCTACCTGACGACTTTATCATGCGTCGAGGCGAAGTCGGGATGGAGTGTTACCTTATCAACCGAGGCACTTGTAAGCTGTACGAGTATCCGAGTGGAAACTACGAGCCACCCACTAAATCCATGGCAAGTGAGGATGACATCTTCCGCCGACCTCGACGATCCAGTACTACACACACTGGAGCAACGCCACGGAAGGTAGGAGAGAAACCAGTTGTTCGACCGATGGGAACGTCTCGCTACTCGCTGTACGAGCAGGGGCCGTCGGAGATCGATGCAATGGACATAGGACCGTACAGCAGCATCAGCGAGCTCACGCGAGGCCAAGCGATCGGTGATATGGCACTATTGGCAAACTATGAGCGATCATCCGACTTGCGAGCAGTGTCCTACGTCGAGATGTGTGTGATTGAGCGTGAAACGTTTCAACGGATCTTGACGCGATACCCTCGAGATCGTGAAATCGTGGTGGCGAGTATCGTGCGTCACATGATGATCAGTTTATCGCAGCAGAACGTACCGTGTATGCTGATGAATATGGTGCGGCAAGTCGTCCCGGAGGCGTCACTGATCGAAGGGATCAAGTATGTATCTCGAGCAATGAGTCCGCCAAAGGACGATCCGTCCATTGTGTTTGGTGTTTCGGGAGATCTCTTGACGCGACTGAGAGGAGCTGTGGAAGAATTACATGAAGACGAGGATGCATCTAACTCGGACGAAAATGACGCATCACAGGGCGAGGCGTCTGAGACAGCGGATGCTGTAATGGAGGAGCCGCCTCCTCCACCCGCTTCAGTGGTGTCCGCCGCGCCCCACGACCCGGGACTTCTACTCTTAATGAAAGAGATCAACGATCGTCTTTCTCGCATTGAAAGAACGCAGCAAGAAATGCTAAACAGCAGCGAGAAGGCTGTGAGTGAGGACCCAGCATGCAATGCTTCCAAAGGGTGGTCTGTCTCATCGTTTCCTAGCGCGCGTGATAGAGTGCCACTCAGGAAGATCCGTCGACGTAACACCAGCAGGATCGACACTGCACATTACACAGGCACCTGCCTTCTCGATGGCGTGGAAGCTTCTCAAGCATGCGAGCCTCCACCTCCTTCACCAGATTCCGCGAGAATAAAAGGCCCAACCTCTGCGCGAACATCCAGACCCGGGTCCCAGACAGTCTCGCATCGAGCTTCGGAAGGCTTCTTCGACTCCCGCTCGCCGACCAATTACGCTGATCAGCTTTATTTGGCGAGACGCACATTCGTAGACGATGACAGCATGGGGCTACCACCGCTGGAGCCAAACCGTCGCAACAGTCTTCGTCGCCTGCGAAGTACATGAACCGGAGTTCGAAACAGTTCGTTTGATCTTAAGAACTGTGCAGGTTCTGCTGCAAAATCATCGTCAAACTTTCATTGTAGCCCGCCCGTGCCGAATTACAGCCGCGTTCGGTTCTACCAGCTCAATACTAGGCCTGCGCTCGCTCGCTCATGCCCGACTTGGGTGTGAATCTGAGCAGGCGTCCTCTCTAGTTGAATCCGCGTCTTACGCTTTCACTCGCTGTGGGCGTGTTTCTCAGTGGACTTCTCTTCGATTTGGTTCGCTGCACCGCCATCATCCTCATCGAACTTGCGAGTTGTGTCCACTGGGTAGATCCATCGCTGGTAGACGTAGATGAGGAAGATAATATCATCCCGGAAGCAGCTCAGGCGGTGCATTGTCGGCATGTGGATGATGAATGCGAACAGATCGTCGATGAACGTGTTGAGTGCGCGGTAGATGAGGTAACGCCACTGCAGGTGAGCCACGCTCTTGAGCTGGTAGTTGATCACTAGCTGTGGAGTCATGAGCACAAAGCCGAATGCGTACACAGCACCCGTGAGCGAACCCAGTAGCCAACTGTACCAGCCGACGTGCTTCTTGTGGACGAGAGAGTACGCGGCATAGCCCACGATGAGCGGAATGAGCGCGAACAACAAGTGGTTCGTGGCCATCGCGTCAGCTTGTTGCGTTGTCGACATGATGGACTTGCCTTTCTTCGTACCGCTGGTGGCATCTGCTGTGCGGCGCGTAACTCGCCACACCTTGAAGATCTTCCACACAAGCAAGAGCAAACTGATCACCGATGGGCCGACGATCAAGAGGGTTGTCTTCTCTTCCATCAGGTACAAGCAAATCTACGAGAGGCAAACACGCAAACACATCGAGTCAGTCCCCACTCAGGAAGTGGCATCAGCAGTTTATACGGGACGTACGATGATCTGGGACCCAAGAGAGATGATCATGGAGCGCAGGGACACGCCGACCATCTCGCGTTCACTGCTGCGCTTGCGCCAGTCGCTGATGTCGTTCTTGAACGCTAGCCAATCAAAGAGGATGTGGAGCAGCGACACCGTCATGGTAACGATCAGCAAGTACGGGTTCGTGTCGGCGATCATGCCACGCATCGAGTCCAGGTCTTCGGTCGTGAAGCCAAGAGCCTCCTGGGTCTTGAATGCCAACTCCATGGTCAGCAGGATCTGCCAGCGTGCGTACGACATGGGCTCGTACGAGATCTTCAAGGGGAGCGCGCGCACGGTGCGGTTGAGTGGCACAAGCTTCTCCATCGTGAGTCCCATGTCGTCCAGATACATGGACGGCTCGTACTTGTACGAATAGTCTGGCATTTGATGGTAGCGGATGTTCTGAAACACGAGAGGCGGGATTTCTTGGTGCGGGTACTTCGTGAAGTCTGTTACGAGGCGAATGGCCATGTGCGGCTTCCAGAACGAAATCACTTCGCCTGACAGCGCAGGGTCTTCACCCTCGGCGTCCCCATCAGCAGCTTCGTTGTAAAGATCGGAGACGTCCTCCGGTGGGTAGTAAGCCGGGAAGTAGTCCGCGAGCAGGTACGTAGCGTTCTTGGCGTTGGGGCGTGGCGCGTACTTGATCAAAGGGTTTGACTGGTGCACGGTCGCCAGAGGCTCGTACTTGGAGTCTGCCGGGTTGGGCGAGAAGCCCTTCTTGGTCACGTGGACGTGGAGAAACACAGTCCCGTTCGACCGCACAGCACGCCACAGCGACGCTGCACCGCCTATCTCGTTCGTCGTGTTCTCGAGGTTCTGCAGCGTCGTGCGCGAGATGTTCACCTCGGTGAACCGCGAATTATCCTGCCAGTCGAATGACAGATCGGAGAAATCGCCCACACGAAGCACCAACGGATCGCTAAAATCACGCTGTGCGTCCCATTCACGACGACTGGACAGATAGAGCTCTGCGTGCAAGTGGTTTCCTTCCTGTGGTCGCAGGACCCATCGAAAACGAGCTCAGCAAGCGGGGTCCGAGCATGGGAAAATGGATGGGGAAGCGAACGTACAGGCCACAGAGGATCCAGCGTCGGCCCGGTCACATTGCCAAACGACGGATACATGATCAGGTAGAACTAGCACCATGCAGAGATCGCGTGAGGCCACGGCATTGAGAAGAGAAGCGAGAGAAATACTTGAGATTGTGGGACGGACCTGCTGCGCCGTGTAGCTAAAGTACACCGCCTAGACGAGACGCAAACAAAAAGAAACGGTGAGCCCACGCACAGCACAGCATACATGCACGTATCCGGATCGCATCGAGCATCGAGTACGCACAAACAGCGCGATGGAGATCGAGGTGAAGTTGATCCATTTGCCGATGCCCATTTTGGCCGCGTGGCTTGTGATGTCAACGGGTCCGAACTGCCGAGTCAGCGGCGGCGGCTCAGATCAGAGTATGTATCTGATGCACTCCTCAGATTTGCCTTCCTCGCCTTTTTATCCAATGAATACACGATATTATATTTATAGCCAATCAGAGGTCGAGCTGCCTCCTCGCCAGTCATAATGCCCTGGAAAAGGCACGAAAATCCCGCCACCATCACAACAATCTCCTCGATCTCGACGACGACGATGGCGGGCGTGGTGCTTGGACGGCGTCTATTGGCGGCGCCAGTGGCGACGGCCACGAAGGATGCGAAGGACGTGGAGGTCGACGCGCTGCTGCGCAAGATCCAGCTCGACGATCGGTTCTTCTGCGACACGATGGAGCTGATCCCTGCGCAGTTTTACTTCCCGACGGACGAGGAGGAGAACTGGAAGAAGTCGGCGCCAAAGGCCAACAAGAAGTACCACCGCGTACGTTTGCGAGCTGTGTGGTGGTGGTGGTGTCGCGGTGCATCTAGTCGTGTGCTTATTGTGTTGGAATTGATTGCGTAGGACGTGCTGGCGAACAAGCAGCAGGAGTCGTCGAAGAAGGCTCACAAGCGAGCCAAGTTCAACCCGACGGAGCAGAAGACGAATGAAGAGCGTCAGCTGGAGACGGCGGACGAGGAGAAGCAGCAAAAGCAGAAGCAGGTGAAGGCGCCGCTGCTCAAGGTGGAGGTGGCGAAGGACCCGTCGTCGGTGAGCATTGACGGTCTGCGCGAGCGACTGGCGTCCAAGCTGGCGCTGATGCGTGAGCAGCGCAACGCCGATGAGAAGAACGGCAAGAAGCGCAAGACGAACGCAAACGCCAAGGCTGCGGAGCCGGCAACGAAGAAGCGCAAGGCTGCGACGGGCGCTGCGTTCAACAACAAGGACGGCAAGAAGCAGGAGCAGGCGAACGGCACAAAGGAGAACACGAAGACTGAGAACAACACGGAGACTGCGAGCACGGAAGTCGAGGTGTCTGCTTCGTCGATCTCGTACGGAAGCTTGCTGCTGGACGATGAAAAGAAGGTGGAGAAGAAGAAGACGCGTAACGGTATGGCCGTGCGTGGCATCCAGAACCTGCTGAAGAAGGCTGAGCGAAACCAGCAGCGTATGGAGGAGCTGAAGAAGACGGAGGAGGGCAAGGCGTTGGTGCAGTCGAAGAACTGGAACAAGGCGCTGAAGCAGGCGGCCGGTGAGGTCGTGCTGGACGATCCAAAGCTGCTGCGAAAGAAGCTCAAGAAGAAGGAGAAGACCAAGGCAAAGAGTGCCAAGGAGTGGAAGAAGCGCACGTCTCTCGTGGAAATCCAGAAGAAGGACCGCATCAAGAAGAGATTAGAGAACATTCGCACGGGCGGCGCCGCCAGCAAGGAGAAGAAGGAAGGCAACAAGCCGATCGGCCGCACGGGACCGCGTGCTGGCTTCGAAGGCAAGAAGGGAGAGGGCTTCCTGAACGCCGACAAGGGCGACAAGGGCGGTAAGAAGAAATAGAGGGCTTTGCTGTGTGTGAATATATAAAATGAGATCGTATTGATACACTGGGCTTGCGTATGCGTGGGGGTCGTCGTCGGAGGCTTCGTGGCGCACCTCTCGTCTCTCCTAGGCTATGACACAGCCACCGCCGCCCTGGCCGCTCGCCTGCCACGGGTTCGGCCCTTCGTTCTCGCCCAGGAACGGGTCGGGCGTCGACTGGCAATACTCCGCCACCCTACAATCGTCACACATTCCATCAGCACAAGCTTCAACACAATGCGCACGCAATCGAAGAGAAGAGCACGCACTTCTTGGCCGCTTCCGTGGTCGTGCACGAGCCTTCGAGCGTCTTCAGGTCCAGCTCCAGACGCTCGATCTCCTCGTTCAGCTTCTTCACCTGCGCGTCCGCCATCTCTCTCTCTGTGTTCCTCTTCCTCTCTGTCTGCAGTGGGGCGGTAGGCGCGTGGATGCAGCGACTGCTGGGCGCCTCGGCGTCGCTTCCGTGGCCGTATAATGAGGAGCTAATCTAGGACCGCAGGCCCACTCCACTGGGCGTTTCCATATTTTGGGGAACGATCACAGAGGTTTCAGATTGCTAAAAAAGCGTCAGCAGATGTGTGATTTTGTATTTTCAGTAGGGACTCGGCTAAGTACGAGATCAAATAGAAGTTGAAGCCACGGTCTTCCAGGTTGATGATGGCCATCAACTGACCGAGCATGCTTTGACTATGGGGTGTGCTGGTGTCGATAGTATAGTGTGCTCGTGTTGATTACATGGTGCTACTTGACCTTCGCAGCCGTGGTCTTCTGGACCTGCTGGGACGCAGCTTGACGCGAAGTCGAGGTGTGCTGGTTGGGTTGCAGTTAGTGCAGTCGTCGTCAACCACGACTCTCGGCTCCGCGTAGGTGGCCTCGAGTAGGGTGAGCCGTTCTTGAATCCCTGTCAGTAAGGTCACGATCTGTGCATTGAGGTTCGTGTGTGTAGAACCACTCGCTAGCGGTGTAGACGCAGGCGAAGCAGGCTCTGCAGGCAGCACAACCTCTTCCGGATCCGATTCGTCCTCCTCGACTGCAGCCTCCACAGCTCGACGCATACGCTTAGTTAGCTGTTCCGAGACGCCAAACACGATCGTTGGATCGTCTTTTGCGGAGTCCATCACTCGTGCGACGAGCTGGACGGCATCTTCGAAAGACGACTGCGGTGCAATCTCTTGGACCATCGCCATGAGCTTGCACGGCACGCCCTGCACCTCCAGGCCCTTCATCATGTGCCTCACAATGCTTGTCACCACGACTCGTCGATCTTCCAGATACCGCGTGAGAATGCGCTGGAACGACTCGCGCTCGATCACACACACCTCCACATGGGTAATGGCGTGGACGTCAGACGACCGCTGGTAATTGGCCAAGAGAGAAAACTCCCCGATCGCCTGGCCGCGTGTCAACTCGCTGACACGGCTATACGGTCCATGTTCCTCTCCATCGAACTCCGATAGAGCTCGACCGGAGCCCTGACGGCCAATACTCGAGCGACGTTGTCGTCGTTTCGAAGGTCTGATGACTTCGCATCGCATGGCTGGTGTAGGGAGTTCATAGTTTCCACTAGGGTACTCGCACAGCTTGCACGAGCCCCGGTTGATGAGGTAGCACTCCGCTCCCACCTCGCCGCGACGCATGATAAAGTCATCAGGTAAGTAGATCCGTACACTGAGACTCAACACGAGCTGCTTCTGGAAGTCAGCAGAGCAGCCGTGCCAGTGCGGCACGTTCATCAGCACATCCATGTAGCGGAATAGAACGGTCTCGAGCGTGAGTGAGTGGCTGAGGTCTCTCGCAAACTTGACGATCTCGCCGTCTAGTAGCTCGTACTCGGTGTGGAGGTATTCGTAGTACTGGTGGACACGCTCGCGGATCGGCTGTGGCAACCCAAGCTTTCCCATAATGGCAAAAACGTGCTCCATACGTTGCTGGTAGGCGGTTTCGCTGGCACTGAAGTTCGCAACGAGGATCGCCACGTTGCCAAACATCACCGCCAATGCGATCGATCCAACGAGCACAGCGACCGATCCGAAGAGTGTCTGTTCGGGTGTCTTGGTCTCCATCCCTTGGCCTTGGAGGAGCTGCAACACGACGTAAATGCTGTTCATGTGGATGGTCATCACGTTCCTCGACTGAAAGAACTCTGGATCAATGCCGACGTGGAGCCAGGACCACACGCAGGCGAAGTAGTGGGCGACTAATGCGATGAAC
>JAADVE010000210.1:0-26860 GCA_023334595.1 Pythium utonaiense | reverse complement strand
TTTTGATTCCCATCCCCAGACTTCAAGCCCTGCTCACTCATCATCCCGGTCCTCCACTCCCTTCCTCACTCTCCAATTCATCCGCTTCCATTCACCACCATCAGCAGCACCACCGCCACTGCGTCTCTGTATCATGCTGGGCTGGAAGTCTGCCGTTGTCGCCGTCGCTGCGGGCCTGGGCTTCCACGCGCTCAACGACTTCCGTCCGCTGGACACGTACCTGCCTGTCACGGAGCTCAACAAAGACGTCGAGCAGCACTTCAGTGAGACGTACTACCAGGCGCGCGCGCTCTTCCGCCAGCGCGTCAAGGACAGCAAGCAGGCCACGCTGCACACGCTGCCGCTGGACGGACTCAAGCACTTGGATCTCACCATCGACGTGGCTGTGCTGCCCGGCGCCAGCGACCGTGTCTTCCTCCACCTCTCGGGCACACACGGCGTCGAGGGTTTCTGCGGCAGCGCCATCCAGTCAGCGATCCTGCAGCAGAGCAGCAACCTCACGGACGCCAGCAAGGGCCCGACGGTCGTGCTTGTCCATGCGCTCAACCCGTTCGGCTTCTCGCAGCTGCGTCGCGTGAACGAGAACAACGTGGATCTCAACCGCAACTACCTCTCGCCCGAGGAGTTCAAGGCGGCCGCTGCCAAGGACCCGAACGCCAACGGCTACGTGGACCTGTACGACGTCCTGAATCCGCAGCCGCTAGGTGCGCCGTGGAGAATGCACCTCAACTTCGTCAAGAACCTCGGTGCGATCGCCATGGTGGGCATGGCAAACCTCAAGAAGGCCATGGTCTCGGCCACCTACCACTTCTCGGAGGGCATCTTCTACGGTGGTGCCGAGAAACAGCCGAGTCTCGTGGCGCTTGAGAACTTCCTCAAGCAGGAGATCGGCATTGAGAAGCTCAAGGCACTGACGGTGCTGGACGTGCACACGGGTCTAGGACCTGCAGGCGTCGACACGATTCTCATGTCGCCGTCATGCGATGCTGAGACGGGACTGAAGATCTTTCAGGAAGAGGATAAGGCAGGTCTCGTGGCGTCCTTCAAGTCGTCGGGCAGCAACGCCGTCACGCAGGGCTACGGCAGCTCCACGGGCTACGTGGTGGACGGTATCGCGAACCTCATGGCGGCCGAGCACCGCGCCAAGGTGCTCAGTCTCGGCCAGGAGTTCGGCACGGTGCCAACGATTTCCACTACCAAGGCGCTGATGGAGGAGAACGCGTTCTTCCAGCACGCGCCGACACGCCGCCTGCCGTTCGCGGAACGCCTTCGCGACGTCTTCTACATCCACCAGAGTCCTAGCTGGAAGCAGAGCATTCTCGACCGCGGACTCATCGTGTTCAAGAAGCTGTACGCACAAGCATCGTCAGCGTAGGAGGAGCCAGGTTCTAACACTACAAAACTCACATCCAAGTCTCTATTTGTTGGTATGCCACGTTTTACTTCATGCCTTTGGAGATGATGCTAGGAGCCACGAGGGTCTCGGACACTGGCTCGGCCGCAAGCTCACGTAAGTCATCCATTGTGCGCGGCATCGCGTCGAAGATCACGGCCAGGCGACGTCGGAAGGCGTCCACAACCTGCCCAAACTCCATGTAGCCCTGCGAAACACACAATAAACACAGTCACCACGACTTGCACTGGCACGAGAAAGAGAATGTGAGTGAGAGTGAGACATACCGCGCCCATCTGAACGAACAGGGTGTCCAGGATCGGGTAGACCGTGCAGAAGATGTCTTCGAACACGTGGTTGTCGGCCTCGCCGACGATGTCGTCCCAGGTCTCCAGGGCGTCCAGCGCCGCGCCCGACATCGAGCTGCGATTCCTGTCGTCTCGCTGCAACGGGCGTCTGCGTGCCGAGGAGGTCTTGCGCGTGGTCGTGCTGTCGGCGATGAAACGCACAAAGGTCTTCATGGCGTTCGGAGAACACCCTGCAGAGTGGCTGCCTGCATCGCCAAATCCGAGCGTCTCGGTGAGCATGGCCACAACGTTGATGCAACCGATGGCGAGTGGGTAGTTCTTCATGTTTCCTTCGCTCACCCCAAAGCGCGTGCGGTCCAGGATCCGCTTGAACTCGCCCGATGGGTACGTCACGAAGTAGATCAAGCTGTACAGTCCCAGTAAGCCACTCGATCTCAGATCGGACGCTGGTCCCCCTCGCTGGAAACCTAGCTCTTGCCATCGTGGGTCGCTATTGCTCGTGTAAGGCTCTCCTGGGAACGTGAGCTCCCACAGCTTCCGCATCATCAGCTCAATGGTCTTGTGGTCCTTGGGCGGTCCATTGACCTCGGGTTTTACGTTAGCCTTCAGCAGCTTTCGAAGACGGAAGACGGACGTGTGGAATGCGTTCCGGATCGTGGCACGCTCACGCAGTTCCAGTTCAATGACCTTCGGGGGAAGCGACATAGCTGCGAGGATGGCTTGGTACCAATTGCGGCATTCGTCGACCGACGCGCACGTCAGTAGCAGTCGTCCCATCGCGATGGTACACTTGGCTTCGTTGCACGACACCTTGAGCCCACGCAACGTCACAACATACCACGGCCGCGTGGTGTTCACGTCCTCGCCGTCAGGATAGAACACGATACACTTCTCGTACAGGCACACGTACAGTCGCCCTTTCAGTGTTGCCTGAGGACCGACGTTACGTCGCTCCATGTTGCCGCTTTTCAGCCGAAACCGCGAGCATCGTGCATCCAAATCTTCTCCGATTACCTCCTTGATAGCGATCTTCTGTAAGATATCCATGAGATCGTCACGCGCCTCCTTCGTATCCAGAAACACCACCCAGGATCGGTGTTTGCCGCTGAAGTCGAGTGCCAATCCGAACTCTTCCGATCCCTGCTTCGCTGGGGTCACGCGCTGGAGGTCGTTGAAATGCAGCGTCGACAACGACTCCCCACGACGCGAATTGGTGATGGTCTGGTCTGCAAAGTTCAGCTCCATCACTCGTGTCTGCATGTGATTCCGCGAGCTCACTTTCCGCATTCCGTACCGCACGAGAAAGCCCTGAATACCCGTTTCGTTCCATATCCGCTGCAAGTCTGCAGCGCCTTCGAACGCCGACTTGTTGCCAGCGTTGATCGAAGACTGGATGGCACGCACCCACTCGGTCAGCTCGTAGTTGGAGGCCGCGTAGGCCGCGTACTCGCGTCGCGAATCCGCCGATGTGAGGATGCGGAACTCGTGCTCTTTCGAGGACTTGGGAGCCACCATACAGCGAGACGTAGAGCTGAGATCGATCACCTTAGCAGGTGCATTCTCTGAATTATCTCGCGAGTACGTCAGCATCGGACCCTGCGGCCTACACGAGTCCCAACAATCCCATCAGTCCCATCAGACAAGAGTTGCCCATGGTATCTAAATAGTCCCCTAAACGTACATGCGTCGCAGCGTGAACCATCGCTTGTGCCAGCTCCGCACGAACTCACCGCGCTTCATGAGCCAGCCCTGCTTGATCACGTCCGACGTGTTCTGGGAGATGCGAAACACGGATGACATGCGGTACGAGGCCAGCGACCGCGAGCCGGAGCCGTCGATGAAGCTCAGACCGAGTTCCTCCAGAAACACATCGCGTCCAAAGTGCGGGTCAAAGTGCGCGAGATCGTCCATCGTGAACGGCTTCTGGTGGAACTGCGACTGTGGGTGGTAGTGGCGCTCTCCGAACCCATCGCCCGAGGCCTCGTCGCCGTCCTGCGTGAGCTGGCTGGCATTTTCGTGGACACTGGCTTCCAGCCGCTGCTCGTAGGTCGCTGTGCGGTCCACGTTCACCTCCTGCGGGCTGCTCACAGGCGAGAAGTCGGTGCATTCGCTCGCGAACGAGTACGACCGGTCCGTGCCGTCGCTCTGGTAGCTCGGATGGCCGCCTTTGATGATGCTGTCGCTGTAGTACGAGCCGGCGTACATGTCGGCCGCGCTGCTGTCCAGCTGCGATACCTCGTCCGCATACTCGTCAGCCTCATCCTCCTGGTCGTACTCGCCGTTGCGCTGTCCGCCGGGCAGCCGCCGCACGGCCGTCGCGTCGTACTGCATGAACCCGTCGGTTTCCGCCTCCTCACTCGCGTCCTCCTCCTCCTGCTGCTCGTCCGCGTTCCTCTCCGCTGCGACCACCACCACACCTCCTCCTCCTCTACTCGACGCCTGCTGCTCCTCGTCGTCCTCCGCGATCACCGTCCGCCACGGCGCGTTCGTGTTGAAGTCGTCGTCCTCGCCAAAGAACCCGAGCTGCTGCAGCTCCTCGGCCGTGAACGCGCTCAGCCGCGCCTCCGACTGGCGTTCGTGCTCGCTGGCAGCGTAGTGGCCGTTCTCGTAGTCGTACACGCCCACCGCCACGCCGTACTCCCCCCTCTCCCCTCCTCCTCCTGCTCCTCCTGAAGCTCCGCCATTGCTCGTGACCGGAATCGCCGTCAGCGTCTACAGCCACAACACGTAATGAGTACCCCTCCACACATACCCACACGTACAAAGAGACAAGAGCTCGCACGTCGAGCGAGTGCAGGAAGTCGTCCGTGAGGTCGTCGTCCATGGCGCTGCTCCTCGCATGCGCCGGTGGCGAATGTTAGCGGCAGCGCTGCTCGCCCCCAGGGGGTACGCGGGTAACTTCACAATCGCACGCGCGCAGTGTACCCGAACACCCTACAGCGGCCAGCGTCGCATGGCCGGGGTCGGTATACACCGCCACGCGTATACTGTGCTCATGCCCCGACTCTACCCTGCGTTAGGAACCAACCGCCAATAACAAATGGCGGTTCCTACCTTTACTCGGCGTAACCGCACTTACGCGGAGCACTGCGGTGCGCGCTTCCGCCGCAGGTGGAAGTGGGTCGATTCGGATATCGAGAAAAGAGCTCCCGGACACGGAGAGATACGACTCCATCACTGCAGGCGATGATCGACACGGAGATGAAGCAGCAGGAGGAGGACGCGTACGCTTCGCAGACGACTGGAGGCGAGGCCGCTGCGACCAGCAACAGCGCGGCGGAGCGGCTGGTGCAGATCCACCCGCTGGTGATCATGAACGTCGCGGACCACTACACGCGCCACAAGCGCGACTTCCAGTACGAGAGCAAGGGCGACGCGGCGCTGCAGACGCCCCCACAGGTCATCGGCGCACTCTTCGGCGTGCAGAGTGGCCTGGAGGCCGCGATCTACGACTCGTTTGAGATCCGCTACGATCTCGTGAACGGCGCCATCCAACTCGACAAGGAATTCTTGACCTCGCGTATCCAGCAGTGTACGGACTGCGTTTCTGTCTCTATGAGCGGGTCGTAGACTCTCTTGTACTGATTGGGTTGCGTGATGGTGGTGGTGCAGTCTCGCAGGTCTTCCCTGGCTTTGAGCTCTTGGGCTGGTACACAGTCGGCAGCAAGGCCCAGCAGAGCGACCTCGCCGTGCACAAGGCGGTGCGTGATTGATAGTGTGCGATAGCAGGAGGTTGTCGTCAGAGACTAATCTCCACGCGAATGCCGTGGTCTAGATCATGGAGTTCAACGAAAGTCCGTTCTTCCTGCTGCTTGACCCAGTGTCGAAGGGTCTGAGCACGAAGAAGAAGCTCCCGATCTCGTTGTTTGAGTCGGAGCTGCACATGCTCAACGGCTCGCCCACCATGATCTTTGTGAAGACTCCGTACAAGATCGAAACCTCAGAGATGGAGGGTATCTCCGTAGACCACATCTCCAAGATCGCACCAATGGGTGACTCCACTAAGTCGTCATGTAAGTCTTGCCGCTGTGGGTGCAATTTTTCGATTGGAATTGTCATCGCTAACATCTCGTTACGATGGCTCTAGTGCACCCGTACTTGGGCAATGTACGTGATGCAATTAAGATGCTCCAGCGCCAGGTCGACGTGCTCGTCCGGTTCCTTGAGGCTGCAAAGCGAGGTGAGGAAGCGGCAGCTACCGACGATGGTTGATGGTTCCTGACTAACCCTCGGCATTCACTGCATATTTAGGCGACGTCCCTGCGGACCAGTCGCTGCTGCGCCAGATCTCGAGTCTGTGCAATCAGCTACCAGCGCTCTCGTCTCAGCAGTTCAATGCCACCTTCCTCCAGGTTCGTGCTAGCTCTGTAAGTTTGGTCCCCTACTCGTGGCTCGTGTTGCTAACCGCTTCATCTTGCAGGAATTCAACGACACGTTGCTGGTCTCGTACCTGGCTACGCTCACCAAGGGCGCGACGAACGCCAATACGGTCATCGAGCGCTTCACGCTGACACAAGACCGCCAGTCGCGCGGCAGCATGCTCAGCCAAATGGGCAACTAACGAGCGTGTCATCGGCGTGAAATTAGTTTGGCTTAGCTCCCGTTGGCTTTCAACCCATTTTGCTATCTAACCAACGTGTTACAAACTCGGCTTGGGAGTTTTGCAGCGACAATGAACCACACACACTTTCTCGGGAGGAGCCGTTGGGTGCTGCAGCCATTTCCAACCCATGTTGCTTCCTCACTATGGTCCATGGTGAGGAAGCAACATGGTGGTTGGAATGCCATCGCTCGTCGCCGCCACACGCGCTTTCTCGGAAGGAGGCGCTGGGCAGCAGCAGCCATTTCCGACCCATTTTGTTTTTTGGCGATGGTGTTATGAACCCGTCTCGGGACCCTTCTAGCGGATACGAACCGACCAGCAACCCACCACACACACTTTCTGGAGACGTGCCACAACAACGGGAGGAGCCATCGGGTCCAGCAGCTCCGCATCACTTGGATAATTTCTACGCAGACGAGAGAGAGAGAGCTAGAGCGAAGGAGCAACATGCCGATCGATATCAACAAGCTGCGTAAGGAGCGCGGCGACCCAGAGGCCGTGAAGGCCGACCAGGCCAAGCGCTTCGCGTCGGTGGACCTCGTGGACCAGGTCGTGGCGCTGGACGAGGCGTGGCGCAAGAAGCAGGGCGACGTGGAGACGCTGCAGATGAAGGTGAACGCTCTGCAGAACCAGATCAAGGAGCTGTCGAAGGCCAAGCAGGACTTCAAGGCCATCAGCGACGAGCGCAAGGAGCTGGCGGCGCAGATCCCGACGCTCAAGGCCGAGGCCGACGAGCTCAAGGACACGCTGGACAAGGAGCTCAACAAGATCGCCAACTACGTGGACCCGTCGGTGCCGATCTCGAACAACGAGGACGACAACGTGATCGTGAAGGAGTGGGGCACCCTGCGCCAGGAGGAGAACCTCCACTTCCACCACGAGGTGCTCCACCGCATCGACGGCTACGAGCCAGAGCGTGGCGTCGGCGTCGCCGGCCACCGCGCGTACTTCCTCACGGGCTACGGCTTCCTGCTCGAGCAGGCGCTGATGTCGTACGCCACGGCCTTCCTCATGAAGCGCCAGTACAAGATGCTCAAGCCGCCATTCTTCATGAACAAGGACGTGATGGCGTCGGTCGCGCAGCTCGACGACTTTGACGAGCAGCTCTACAAGGTCGTGGGCGAGGACGAGAAGTACCTGATTGCGACCTCGGAGCAGCCGATCTGTGGCTACCACAAGGGCGACTGGATCCAGGAGAGCCAGCTGCCGCTGCGATATGGAGGCTTCTCGACCTGCTTCCGTAAGGAGGCCGGTTCGCACGGCAAGGACACGTGGGGTATCTTCCGCGTGCACCAGTTCGACAAGATCGAGCAGTTCTGCATCACGGAGCCAGAGAAGTCGAACGAGATGCACGACGAGATGATCAAGACCGCCGAGGACTTCTACCAGGCGCTGAACCTGCCATACCGTGTCGTCAACATCGTCTCGGGCGAGCTCAACAACGCGGCTGTGAAGAAGTTCGACCTGGAGGCGTGGTTCCCAGCGTACAAGGAGTACCGTGAGCTCGTGTCGGCGTCGAACTGCACGGACTACCAGTCGCGCGCCATGGAGATCCGCTGCGGCGTCAAGAAGGAGAACCAGCGCGAGAAGAAGTACGTGCACATGCTCAACTCGACGCTGTGCGCGTCGACGCGTACGGTGTGCTGCATTCTCGAAAACTACCAGGATGAGAACGGCGTCAAGGTGCCAGAGGTGCTCGTGCCGTTTATGGGCGGTGTGACCTACTTGCCGTTTGTGCGCGACGCCAAGGTGAACGTGCAGGCCGCCAAGATGCAGAAGGCTGCCAAGAAGAAGGCCAACTAAGTTAGCCTCTCGAGCTGCGCTGGATCGCGTGCGTAATAGTAGGAGAACTGGAAAGCACGATGCATAGTTTCTACGTAGTAAGAGGAAAGAGCTGGTGCATGCAAATGGAACCTCGCGCTTTCTCATTTGAAGTGGGGGTTGTGACTGTAGTTGTATGTGGGTCTACGGTGCCTCGATGGTGGCTACGATCTGCATCTTACTTCTTGGCTGCCTGGGCAATCGCCTTGTATGGAAGCGCGAGGTGCTTGATGAAGTTGCGCGTCTCACAGTGACGCACAGTCTCATCCATGACGTCGGCGTCAATGCCGAGCTTCCACGCAATATCGTAGCGGCTCGGGTCGATGTGGAGGTTCTCCAGGTCATCCACGTACTGGTCGGCGCTCTTCATGTCCTGGAAGAAGCCCAAATCGATGAGCTTCTGGCGACGGCAGTACGTCAGACGCGCGAGTTCGTGCAGATCATACTCTGGGTGGTACTGCACGCCCCAGAACTCGCCGTTCAGGTGGCGCACCGCCACAGCCTGCACGGACGTGAAGTCGTTACCAGCCAGGTTCAGACTGCCTGGACGCAGGTGCGTGATCTCATCGTTGTGGCTCGTGAATGCGTCAAACACTGACGGTTTGCCCTCGTACATGGGGTGCGCGCGGCCTTCCGGCGTGAGCGCGATCTTCCGCGAGAGACCCATCTCGCGGCCGTTCGGGTTCTTCGCACACACACCGTTGGCAGCAGTGACTGCGATCTGCGCCGCCCAGCAGCTCCCGTACTGAGGCAGGCCGTGCTCGAAGGCCTCACGCGCGAACGCGATCTGCTTGGACACACGCACATCGTCCTTCTCGTAGATGGTCAGCGAGCAGCCCGTCCAGGCCACGGCGTGGTACTTGGACAAGTCGGGCGTCTTGAAGTCCTCATCCGCAGGGTACACGATGTCGCAGGCCACGTTACCGTTGGGCGTGCACTTGGTGAGCAGCTTCTCGTAGAGAATGCCAGCCGTGGACGCGCCGCCCGCCTGCAAGTCCTCGCGGCCTTCCTTCGAGTAGCCGTCGATCACCAGCACGGACAGCGGCGCGTTGTCGCTGGCTCGCAGCGAGAAAGTACGCACCGCAGTCGTGGTGACGGAGCGCGTGGAGCTGCGACGCAGCACAGAGGACAGCATAGCGGCGAACACGATCGATGCAATGCAGATGGAGAGAGAGGAATCTACGAGTGCGGCTGGCAGTTGAGCTGGCCAGCCCAAGAGCTCCACGAGGATGGGGTGGAAAGGCAGGCGGTTTCCAGGGTTTTCCATCTTGAAGCTGATGGCGCAAATGGTTGGGTGTCGCGTGGACCACACTATTCGCGATGAGTCACTCGAGCGGGGGAGCTGCTCGCGAGTGCCATGAGTTTCGAAGCCGGAGTGATGGTCTGTCTGTTGGCTGGCTTGATCACTCCACTGCTGCCACGTCTTGTGGGATCACTTTGGGAAAGAGCACCTCGCGCATCAGGGCGAGCAGCGCGCGCAGACACGCAGCCGACGCAGCGACGCCACACCGCGAAACGCCGCGTGCTTCTTCGCCACCACCACGCCGCCTGCGAGCAGCTCAAGCGCCGGAAGAAGCAGCTCTTGTAGCACGCAGTTAAACAAGCGCCGGGCAAGACAGAAGCCTTCAGAACCCAACGCCACGACACGATCATGCAGCTCACACGCACCACGCTGGGTGTGGCGGCTGCGCTGGTAGCGAGCGCTGCGACTCAGTCGTCGCTCGCGTTGGCGCCCGCCACGACCACGACGACGCAATGGCAGAAGCTGTTCCCGCAGGAAATGTACGAGTATCTGCAGTGCCAGGTGTGCCAGACGCCCGAGCTGAGCGGCAGTGTGGGCGACTCGGGATGCAACTACGAAACGGTGGACAAGGCTGTCGCGCAGCACTTCCACCCGCTGCTCATGGAGCTCTCACAGCTCACGTTCTTCCGGTACTTCAAGGTCGATCTCGGGCGCGAGTGCCCGTTCTGGCAGGACGACGGCATGTGTGCGAGTCGCGATTGCGCCGTGTGCGAGTGCCCCAAGGACGAAATCCCACCTGCGTGGTTCCAAATGGATCAGCAGGAGCGCGCCAAGGCGCCACCAACAAAGCACGTCCCTCCTAGCAAGCCGTGCGACGACCAGACGGGCGAGAGTGAGTTGTCTCGTGTCGACCGCAAGAACGCCGCTGCTGGTGAGAGTTTCAACAAGTGGACGGAGACCAGCAGCCCCGAAGTGTGGACGAGTCCGTCTGACTCCGACGACAACATGGTTTATATCAACTTGCTGGAAAACCCGGAGCGATTCACGGGCTACAGCGGCTACCAGGCCGAGCGAATCTGGAAGGCCATCTACCAGGAGAACTGCTTCACACCACCAAGCGGTCAGGAGAAGGAGCTGAGCGGTATGTGTCTCGAAGAGCGCGTCTACTACCGCCTCATCAGTGGCCTGCAATCGTCCATCAACACGCACATTGCACTGCGCTACAAGCACGGTAATTACTGGGGGCCCAACCTCGGTCTCTTCGTCGAACGTGTTGGCAAGCACCCTCAGCGACTGCAGAACCTCTACTTCACGTACCTCTTCGTCATGCGCGCATTGGGTCGCTACCGCAGCGAGCTGCTCAGCTACGACTACGTGACAGGCAACGAAGAGGACGACGCACGCGTGCGCAGTATCCTTCGACAGCTCGTGGTCGAGGACACAGCGGCATCGGCGTGTCCAGCGGAGCAGAAGTCGGTTCTCTCGGGCTTCGATGAGCGCGCACTCTTCCAAGTCAAGCGAGGCGGCATGTCATATGACGAGTTTGTGGACGCGAAGGAGCAGAAGCGAGAGCTCGAGCGCCAGTTCCGCGAGAAATTCCAGAACATCAGTCGCATCATGGACTGTGTGACGTGTGAGAAGTGCCGTCTCTGGGGTAAGCTGCAGGTCACCGGACTGGGTACGGCCATCAAGATCCTACTCGCTGACGACGTGCGCACGATCTCGCCATTGCACCGCAACGAGCTCATTGCACTCGTCAACATCGCCAACAACCTTGCGCGCAGCGTCGACGCTGTGCACACGTTCCGAGACATGGAGTTCACGCAGGCGATGCAGCAACTGGCTGCGATCACGGTCGCAGCAATCGTCGGTGTCATCGCTCTCGTTCTCTTCATCCGCAAGGGCAAGTCGCCCGTCGATGACAGTAAGAAGACCAACTAGTTAACAACCACCCTAAAATGATCAAAAGCTACGTGTGAATTCGATCGAAGCGACTTCTCTTTGTCTCTACGAGCTGTCTATTGGAGCTGCTGCTGGTCGTAGTAGGGCAGGACGAGATGGCGAATGAAGTTCTGGACTTCGATCGTGCGAACGTTGTCATCCAGCACGTCGTCGTCAAAGCCCAGACGCCACGCAATGTCCTTCCTCGATCGGTCCTTGTGGAGCGTCTCGAGCTCCGCAATGAATGCGTCGGCGCTGGCCATGTCCCGGAAAAAGCCCAGCTCGATGGAGACCTTGCGACGACAGTATAACAGCCGCGTGATCTCGTGGAGATCGTACTCGGGGTGGTACTGGAGTCCCCAGAAATCGCCATTGAGGTATCGCACAGCCGCTGCTTGCACACTCGTGTGGGCGTTGTACGCAAGCTTGAGTCCGCCTGTAGCGATGTGCGTGACTTGGTCGTTGTGACTGGAGAAGCCCCCGAACACCGACGGCTTGCCCTCGTACATTGGGTGCGTGCGGCCCTGCTCCGTCAAGTGGATCTTCCGTGCAATGCCGACCTCCTTGCCGAAGGGGTTCTTTCGAATCGTTCCGCCGGCTGCCGCGACAGCGATCTGCAGGCCGAAGCAACTGCCGAACTGCGGAATCCCCAGCGAGTAGCACCGCGTGGCCAGGTCCAGCATGCGCTGGATGCGCTCGTCTTCAGTCTTGTACACTGTAAGCGAGGACCCGGACCAGCCGACAGCATGGTACTATGAACAAGGAGAGCAAGTGGTGAGCAGGGAGGGGGATGGTGACAGAGAATCTGGAGCGCCATGCGCGTGGCGTACCTGCGATAGATCTGGCAGCTTGAAGTCGGGGTCTCCTGGGTAGATGAGATGCGTCTCGACGGGCACCCCGGGGGGCGTGCACTTGACCATCATGTCGCAGTAGAGCTGTCCGGCGGTGGTGGCGCCGCCAGCCTCCAGGTCGTCACGACCCCACTTGATGTAGCCATCGATCACCAGGAAGCGCAGCGGTGCGGACGTGGACAGCGAGAAGCTGCGCGCCTCAGCAGCTCCAGCGACGGCGGGCCACCGACGCGTGGGCGGACGCAGCCATCGGCATGCAGCGGCTGCAGTGGCGCGCATGAGGGCGGCGCGAGTGAGGGAGGGGCAGGACCAACGGATGGATGGATTGTGGCGGCGGAATCTCCGCGGAAGAGTGGGTGGTGCGCTGGTCTGGTGGGATTGCGGCAGTTGAGCTGTTGGAGAATCGGTGCAAGGGATCCGTTACGTTTGAGAAGCTGATGACGCCCGCGACGTCACGCGATGGATCCAGAGGTTACCGTGTATGGGTTACGCCGGCTGCTGATGGCCGTTTCTGGGGAAAAGTGGATGGCCGACGGCACACAGTGCAGGAGGAATGCGATGGAAGGATCATGACCGCAGCGCATCCACGCATACAGCCGCGTGGTCCTTGTAGTTTTAGTGTGCATGGCGAGCTCCCATGGAGCCACGACGACGCATGCTTCCGATTCCCCATGATGCCAACTGCATCTCTGGATCTGCGGATCTCTGGACGAATCCAGCGCTGATCCATGATCACGATCTGTTCCAAGATTCTCTGCACTCAAACACAACCGAGAAAGGCGGCCACCTGGACAGTGGTCTAACCAAATCAGCCAATCACCATGCGATGATCATTCCGGACTTGCGCTGCTGGAAGCAAACAAAGCGATCCACCAACGGACAGAGTTGGGACGCGCCACCGACTGGCGAGCCAACAAAAACCAACAAACGCAAACACCAACTTCCAACACTCGCCGCCACATCCGACAAAATCCAACAAAGAACGAATCCGAAAGAGCTCCTCGTAGAACAATGCTGCGCAACGTACGCGATCTTCGTCGTCCTTTCCTTCCTCTCTCTCCACCCAACGCAATGCGTGCTAACGATGGAACTCTCTCTGTTGCTACCAGTTCATGCATCAACGAGCCGTGGCGCGCGCCGCCAGCCGCTCGTACGCGTCGGCGACGTCGCTGCGCGTGGACAACCCGTACTCTGGTGAGACCTTCGTGGAGGTGGCCGTGGACTCGGCGCGCGAGGCCCACGCCAAGGTGGACGCGTCGGCCGCCGCGCAGCGCGAGTGGGCGCGCGTGCCGCTGAAGCAGCGCCAAGCCGTGGCCACCAAGTGGCTCGACGTGCTGGCCGCCGACACGGAGACCATCGCCAAGGACATCTCGGGAATGATGGGCAAGCCCGTGCAGCAGGCGCGCAACGAGGTCAACGGCACGATCGCACGCGCCAAGGCCATGATCGAGCTGTCCACGGACGCGCTGCGCGCCGACATTATCCCGGAGGCCGACGGGCTCTTCCGCCAGATCACGCACGAGCCCGTGGGCGTGGTCTACGTCATTGTGAGTCGTGGCACTGGATGCTGTGGAGGAATGGGGAAGTAGGATGCTGACGTGCTGGCTGCTGCGTGCAGGCGCCGTGGAACTACCCGCTCATGACGGCGGTCAACTCGATCATCCCTGCCGTGCTGGCCGGCAACTCAGTGCTGCTCAAGCACTCGCCGCGCACGCCGCTGTGTGGCGACCACTACCAGAAGACGTTCGAGAAGGCGGGCTTCCCGAAGAACCTGCTGCAGGCGTCGTTTGTGGACCACGACACGGCCGCAGAGGTCATCAACCGGCCGGAGATCGGCTTCGTGTCCTTCACTGGCTCGGTCCGAGGGTGCGTTTGGGATGCATGCAAGGGCTCTGTGTATGAGAGAGGGTGTGTACTAATGATATTGTGTGTGCTACGCCATGACCAGCGGCCGTGAGGTGAACAAGACCGCGTCCTCGCGCTTCATCGACGTGACGCTCGAGCTTGGCGGTAACGTACGTACTCTGCTCACACGCACCAGCGAATCGCGTGGCGATAGTACTGGTAGCGTTGTTGCTGACAGAGAATGAGCTCGTGTGTATCAATAGGACGCGGCGTACGTGGCGCCTGACGCCGACCCTGCCGCTGCCGCTGAAGGCCTCGTGGATGGTGCGTGCTACAACGCCGGACAGTCGTGCTGCGGTATCGAGCGCATTTTCGTGCACGAGAAGAACTACGACCAGTTCCTGGACAAGGCCACAGAGCTGTTCAACGCCTACTCGCTGGGAGATCCGTTCGACCCTAAGACGTCCATGGGTCCCATGGCTCTGCCGACAGCACCTGCTGCGCTGGACAAGGTCGTGAAGGACGCCGTGTCCAAGGGCGCGCGCCAGCTTACGGGCAAGGGCATCACGACGGACGCGAGTGGCAAGGGACGCTTCTTCTCGCCGTCGCTCATCGCCGACTGCAACAGCTCCATGGAGATCATGGTCGAGGAGTCCTTCGGTCCGATCGTGGCGGTGGAGAAGGTCAAGTCGGACGAGGAGGCCGTGGCCAAGATGAACGCGAGCAAGTTCGGTCTCACGGCCGCCGTGTTCACCAAGGACAAGGAGCGTGCGCTGCGTCTGGGCAGCCAGCTGAGCGCCGGCACTGTGTTCATGAACCGCTGCGACGCGCTGGACCCGTACCTGCCGTGGACGGGCCTGCGCGACACGGGCAAGGGCGCGAGTCTGTCCAAGTACGGCTTCCGCGCACTCACCAAGCTCAAGTCGGTACGTCCTGCCTCCACTATATTTCTATTCACCTCTCTTGCTGTGGACATGAATCAATCGATCGTGGTCACTTACTGTCTGGTGTGCTGTGCTGCAGTGGAACTTCCGCGTCTGAGCTGCTCGTGTATGAGCTCCAGTGTAGGAACCCACAGAGATATAAGGACCTTCCATCCAATTCCGTTCGCTTCCGTTTCCTTCTTCACGTGCCGCTGTTGCAGCAGAGTGCCACGTACTCAGACGCCCTCCGCGGCTGTCCCCATGCAGCAAATCCCGGACACTGATGCGCAAACACCACGCGGCTACTACAATGGGTCCGTGATGATCTCATCCTCAACGGCTTCGTACTAAACTCACTCAACCACGTACATGGAGGTAGACAACGTGATGTGTATGTACGTGTGTATGTGTGTATATGAGTGTGGTTATTGCTACTGCTGTAGACGTGGCCATCGCGAGCTCTGCGCGTGCGTGGCTTAAACCTCGCTGGGGCCTCCGAACGGATCCACCTGCGTCTCGCTGGTCGTGTACGCGGCCGTGATGCCTCCGTCCACCACAAACTTGGTGCCCGTGACGTACGACGCGTCGTCGCTGGCCAGGAACAGCACGGCCTTGGCCATCTCCGCGGCCTCGCCGAAGCGGCCCATCGGCACGTGCACCAGTCGGCGCTGCTTCTTGGCGTCGCTGTCCAGGAACTTCTGCAGCAACTCCGTGTTCAGCGGGCCCGGGCACAGTGCGTTCACACGGATATTCTCGCGTGCGTGGATGGTCGCGAGCTCGCGCGTCATGGCGATCACGGCGCCCTTGCTGGACGTGTACGCGAGCTGCGGCGTGGCGGCGCCCACGATGCCCACGAACGACGCCGTGTTGATGATGGAGCCTCCACCGGCGCGGCGCATGGCGGGCAGGCCGTACTTGCAGCCGAGGAACACGCCCTTGACGTTCACGTTCATGGTCAGGTCCCACACGTTCTCCTGCGTGCTGATGGCGTCGTCGTCGTCGCTGTGCATGAGCCCGGCGTTGTTGAACAGCACGTTCAGCTTGCCGAACTCCTTCTCGGCCAGCGCGACCATGCGCTCGCAGTCGGCGGCCTTGGACACGTCCACCTTGATGGCGCGCGCGACGTTGGCAGAGCTGCCCAGCTTGCGGAGCTCCGCCTGCACGAGCTCCGCCGTCTCCTCCGCGGCCGCCACGTTCAGGTCAGCGCACACGACGCCAGCGGCGCCCTGCTTGGCGAACAGCAGCGCCGTCTTGCGGCCGATGCCTCCGCCGGCGCCGGTGATGACGGCCACGCGGCCTGCAAGGCGAGTGCCAATGGAGCTCATGAGGATGGCGATGGAGGAGGTGGCGCTGTGGGGTGGTGGGCACGAGGCGCGTTGGGATATGAAGGGGAGGAGCTCAGCGGAGCCTGAGGGGACGGCACAGACTCACAGAGCCAGCGGAGCGGAGCTCCCCTCCCCTCCGCCGGCGGAGGATCCGATTCGGATCGCGTCCGTCGCTTGGTCGGGTGTGTTGTTTGGCGAATCTTCGGTGGCAGGGCTCCGCTCTCCTCCGCTCTCCTCCGCTCCTCTCCTCCGCTCCTCCGCTGCTGGACTCACCCGCCGTCCCCTGCTGTTGTGTTCTTTTTCACTCGTGCCACCGACTGCGAGCCGAGTGGACGGATCATTCGGTGCGAGAGACAGGCCAGCGTCCACTTCAACGTTGCGGTAGTTTCAGCCAATCAGATCTTTCTTTATTTCATTGGCTGAAATTGGATCCCGCTGCTGCAACCTTCGCGCGACATCCGCTGTGACTAATCGATGTGTGCTGATTGGCTGAATGTCTGGCTGCCAGAGTGTTGCAGTTCAGCCACCTGGCGCTCATTCACGCCCACATTCACGATGAGTGGTTGCCTTTCCGGCTGAACAGCTCCGCGAGTCCCGAAGCAATACGTTGTTCACCGGCGGCAACCGCACGCGCACAGCCAGGACGCGAGCTCTGCGTCAACAGCCAACCCCACCAGCTCACTCTCTCCACGCGCGTGTGTGGTGGCGGTGCAAAAGCGGACGTGCACTGTAGCGTGGCTGTAGCACCCAGGAGGTCATTCATTTCCAATCTCACCACCTGAACGACACGAGAAGAAGACGAGAAGCGATGGCGAATAGCGAGCAAAACACGTCGGCGAACGAGCAGAAGCATGCCGTTGCGAGCCGCGACGTGCCCGTCGTGAGCTACCAGGAGCTGGTGGACCGCGTGGACCTGAGCGACCGCGTGGAGGCGGCGTTCGGCTACGACGGCATGGGCATTCTCGCGGTGAGCGGCGTGCCTGACCTGGACCCAAAGCGCATGACGCTGCTGCCGCTCGCGTTCAAGTTCGCCAACCTGCCGGAGAAGGTCAAGGACCAGTACTCGCTCAAGGAGGCGTACTACAGCTTCGGCTGGAGCCACGGCAAGGAGAACCTCCAGGGTCAGCCAGACTTCTCCAAGGGCTCGTACTACAACAACCCAGAGGTAAACGACCTCACGAACGGCGACGAGGAGCTCATCGCGCGCCACCCGTCGTTCTACCACCCCAACATTTGGCCAGCGGAGGTGCCGGAGCTGGAGAAGGCGTTCATGGAGCTGGGCCAGCTGATCGTGAACACGGGCATGCTCGTGGCGCACCAGTGCGACGCGTACGTCAAGTCCAAGGCGCCTGAGTACGAGGAGGGCAAGCTGCACCGCATCATCAGCACGGGCCGCTGCGCCAAGGCACGTCTGCTGCACTACTTCGAGGTGAGCGAGGCGGACATCGTGCGTCAGCAGGCCGCCGCCACGCTCGAGGAATCGTTCACGTGGTGCGGCTGGCACAACGACCACGGCGCGCTCACGGGTCTCGTGTCCGCCATCTTCACGGACTCGGAGGGCAACGTGATCCCGAACCCAGACCCGAGCTCGGGTCTGTACGTGAAGAACCGCCGCGGTGAGATCATCAAGGCGAACATCCCGCCAGGCCACTTGATCTACCAGATCGGTGAGACCTCGCAGATTCTCTCGGGTGGCGTGCTGCAGGCGACGCCGCACGCCGTGCGCGGCCCTCAGGTCACTGGTGTGAACCGCGAGACGCTCGCGGTGTTCATGCAGCCGCTGCCACAGGAGAAGATGTCGATCCCAGCGGGAGACCCAGAGGTCGCTGGCCGCACGGAGAACCTGCCCAAGGGCGTGCCGCCACTCCTCTCGCGCTGGAACAACACCATGAACTACGACCAGTTCACGGAGGCCACGATGGCCGCCTACTACTAATGGTACCGTAACGACGAGCGAATGAATATGAATAACTCTGTGTGTGTGGAAGTACGTGCATGGGCGTGTGGTGTTATGGTTCTGTCGTGGTGGGCAGTGGAGGGGAGGAGACGACGGGGCGACGCAGCACGAGACACGTGCGCGGCGTCAAGTGGCGGTAGTAGTTGTCGATGCGCTGGTGCTCCGAGAAGCCCAGGCGCGCGTAGAACGCCAGCGCGTCGTCGTTGGCCACGTGCACGTGGAGCTGCACACACGTCACGCGGTCCAGCGACGCCGCTCGCTGCAGCACGCGCTCGACGAGCTGGCGGCCGACGCCCAGGCGGCGGTGGCGCGCGTCCACCGCCAGCGTCTGGATGTGCACGACGCGGTGGATGAGGTCGTGCTCCGCCAGCAGCGCGCCCACCACTTCTCCGTCCGCATCCACATCCTCGTCCACGGTCTCATCGTCGTCTCCTCCATGCTCCTCCGTGGCGGACTCGGTCTTGGCTCGCTTCGCGGACCGCTCCTCTGTTGTCCTCTCCTCCTTTCCCCCCTCCTCCCCATCCTCCTCCTTCTCCGCTCGAGCTTTCGTCTTCGTCACGAGCACCGCCGCATGGCTCAGATGCGCGCGGTCGCTGTTAACTGCGCGTTTGTAACAGAGCGGCGGACACTGCACGGGCAAGATCCCCAGATTCAGCTTCTTCACGTCCGCCATCAACGACGGCGGAGCGCCATACAATCGCCGCAGCGCCACCGCCACCGCCGGCGCTGTTCCTTCTCCGCTGTTCGCATGCGCTCCTCCTCCTCCTCCTCCTCCTCCTCCTCCGCTCCGCTCCGCGGCCGCGCCGTCCTCTGCTTCCCGCCGCATGCGACTTGGTTCCAGGGCTACTTCTTCGCGTCCGCCGCCTCGTCCTCTCTCGACGCCTCCGCTCCTCCTCCCCCACGCGCTCGCCAGCAGTTCGGACTCCTGGGCACGGAGCTGCCTGTGGACGCGTGCGTGATGTGTCCCGACGGGGGCTTCCAGCGCTTCCGCGTGGTCGTCTCCGACTTCCAGGTACCGTACTCTAATCCGCGTGCACCACGAACCAAAAGGCGGGAACTGATTGGCGCGAAAATGGTGCGTGTGGTCAGACCCAACGCGACGCCCAAGTGGACGTGACGAAACGCGGCGGCGAGCTCTGCACGCTGGAGAGCGAGGACGCGGAGGACGCGCACGTCCACAGCCACAGCAACGGCGGAGGGGAGGGGAGCGATGGACTGCGGCTCCAGTTCCAGCCCCACGTGCTGCTGGTACGTTCGATGCAGGGACCTGACTACTGTTCAGACTCGAAGTATATACAAGACATGGCGAGAAAGTACACACACATATAGGCTGCTGACTCGCTGGGTGAATGGATGGATGGATGTCCTCAGACCGACGCTCGCGCCGTGGAGGCCATCAAGACCTACTTCCCGACGATCGCGGCGCGTGCGGCATCAGATGAGGTGGGAGCTGCGGCATCTCGTCGTCCACCAGCGACGCGTCGGCCGGCGGCTTGCGCTCGCTGCTCGCGGCCGACTCGGTTTGCTTGCTCTTGTTGTTGTACGAATGCTCGCTCATGCTGTCGTACATGGCGTGGTGTTGGTAGGAGCTCGCAGAGTGCGCTGTGTGCATGGGCGACATGGCAACGCAAGGGTTAGAGTTCCGCTCCAGCGACGACGGCCTAGAGTAGAAGGCGCCATGCTGAACACTCACCTCCACCAGCGGAAGAACACATGAGCTGGAACGACAGAGAGATCTGCACGTGGAGTGAGCCCGAGTCCACGCCTTCGAGAGGGATCCATACGTCGATGGGGTGTCCTGAAGTCAGGGGATTCAGCGCCACCTGCAGAGTAACCCCAACACAGCGAAGTCAGCTATCGAGAACCCAAGCACTAGCTGAATTCATACCACCCGTTCGTACCTTTCCGCGTCCCATAAAGTGATGTGCGAACATCTTTGTCTTGTGGAAGACTGCGCAGTGCAGGAAGAGCGGCGGGCCCGTGAACGAATGCTGGAATAGAGATTCGAGGACTTCAATGGACTCATTCTCCTTCGCGTTTCTGGGCGCGGAGGACGTCCAGATTCGCTCAGCCGCCTGTGCCGGTAGACCATCTCCTCTGTCGCTAAGGTCAGGAGGTCGAGATTGCTTTGCGTCGAGACAATCAGGGTGCGAACATTCGGCAGCTGAAGACCCCCGAGTCGAGAAGTGCGGTTTGTGCGTTGGGATCGCGAAGCGGAATGAGAATTCGTCTTCCTCAGGGTGATTCCAAACCGGATTGGTGCCGCCTGGAGCGCAGCGACTACGGTACGTCTGGATACTCCACGTGTCGTACGTGAAATCCATGTGCTCTTTTGAGGAGACAGCGAAGAAGACGTATGGATCGCTCTGCAACAAGAGAAAAACAGCACCACTGTCAGTAAACCCATTCAATACGCGACTTGAACGAGGAGCCCCGTACGAAATACTCGATCCACTTGACTGGAATCAAGTTCTTGGCGCATAGAAGCTTGACCTGCTCAAGCATCAGACATGTGAGTGAGGGCGACCTGCATCACTCGTGGCTCGAGGTCGAGCTATACCTTAATGGCGCCAACGAAGCGATGCGGCAAGCCGACTTCCTGGAAGAGCGCATTTCGTTGGCTCCTTGAGTGGACTTCCACTAGATATGGCACCTTGTTGTCCTCTTCAAAGGCAGAAGCAGTCTCCAAGTGACCACTGCGATGAGAATGGACACCGTCGAGCTGGTACTGGATGATTGAGGTGATCAGCCAGCCTTCACCACGCGTCAGGCGCCACATCTCGCACAGCTCCGCGTCGCCCTGGAAGACTGACTTCGCGATCTGATCAACGACTGCAGTACAGATCAGGCTCAGTCGATCCCAGCCGAGCTCAATCTGCAGAGGAGTTTTGGACTGATGCATGTATCGGCAAGCATTCATCTCTGCTTCGACTTCCCACGGGTCGACAAACATCATGGCCTGGCTCATGACAGCACGTAGCGCCTCCTCATCCTCTTCCAACTGGGGCTCGACGTCTGGTGGAGACGTCGAAACTTTTCCATCCTCTGCATCGTTGTCAATCCGATCATCGTCACGTTTGCTGTGGTGGTGAGCTGGAAAGTGATGGGCGTCTTGCCCACGGTGTTTGACTAGGAGCCGCAGCTTGCGCTGCTTGCAGCAGCGACTCAGGAAATGCCGTGCGTCACTCACCTTGTCGAAGATCCTGGTCGTCGTCGAAAACCAATTGAAGACATCTTCAAGGAGAAAGCACCGGACATGCACTCTTGGCTCTAGTCGGAAGCGGCGAAGAGACATCGGCACGCCGTACTTCGGATGCTGCATGAGTAAGAGGATGTAGTCGTCGCTGGTTTGCAGCAATCTCTGATGAAGTGCAGGCGCGATTCCGATAGCCTCGAGAATCTCGTCTAACTGATACCTGCATTGGTGTGTGACAAGCTCCTTCGACGAGCTGTTGGCGGGAACCCGAACGTGGTGGTGGAAGCCGAAATGGATGTGATGAGTGTGGTGGGCATGCTCATCCGGCTTGGACGGGATGCGCAACGCAAGCGAGTCTTCAAACTTGGCAATCCGTTCTTGAACTCGCGCGGCGAGGTCGAATGATCGCCCGTCGAGGCCATATAGACCACAAATGCATGTAACCTCACGGACAGAGTAGTCGAATTCGCATCGCAAGTGAGACTCGATGAGCGAGTACCATCGCCGCAGCCCATCCAACGGGTTTTCGGTCAGTGGCTTCCATAGTTTGCGGGGAGTGAACAACGAACTCGAAATGTCGAGCTCGCTCATTTCGTCGACAGGGTCATTCGAGGTCCTTCGTCCAGCACCTTGGCAGCCCAGCAAGAAGACTTGTGCACGCGCGTAAAGCGTTCGCAGCACCGAGACCATGAGAATCAAGCTGTACATCTTGTGAAGCTTCGGCTCGCGGTGAGAAAGCTCAGATTCACTGCCTTCCAACTCTCCATCTGGCTGACTTGAAGAATCGAAAGCTGACGAGTCCTCGCCGTTCAGATGTGCAGCAACTGTCCTCAAGAAGACGAAACCAAAGCCTGCCGAGAAGGTGTTCGTGGCTTTGTGTTTTCCGCTTCGCTTCACTTCGTCTTGGCCATGCAAGAGACCCCGAATCAATTCGAGATTCTGCTTGAATGCGAAGTCGCTCAAGTCTGCAAAATACTCGTTTGCATCCTCTCCCTTGCCTGGCTCAAGCGCACGCGGATCTGTTTCACATAGACGCCGTAGTTCGTTAGTATCACCACAAACCAAACACTGGATAGGACAACGTACAGAATGGGAGGGTGATAGCTCGGTGCACGACATGCCACTGCTGCTTACTCCATCCAAGAAACACACAACCAGTGCGGACAGCGACTGCAACTTGGGCAACCACATGATATGGCATGTCGATCTGGCCTTGGGCATCGAGATGCAAGATGTAACATAGCTGGATAGTGAGGCTCTCCCAGTCGCGATGGATCGCCTGAGTGATCCGACACGACGCGAACGTTCCACACGATTTGAGCATCGACAGGGCAACGTACTGAATCCACTTGGTCATCGTCGCATTCCGTCCCAACACTGAGAGCAAGAAGCAGATCTCTGCAATGTGCAAGTACGCATGCGGCTGCATCACTGCAAGAGCAGCCTCGAGTACGTACGTGCGATCAACTTGAAATTGCTGGCACAGGGGCGCGCTCAACTCTTCCAAAAAGTCACGATGGCGTTCCGCACGTAGAGGCATGCCTTCAACGTAGTTGCGGAAGCAGACATCGAGCTCGGCTCGAAAATGTGTGATCATTTCACGCGCTACCCGAATACCGAGCACTTTTCCGACAAATGCAGACGAGGACCAACGACGACATTCGAGATCGGCGATCTGGGCCTTCATCCATGGGCTGCTTCCGAGACTTGGAGAATTCTTGTCGGATAGAGACCAATGTATCGTACTTGACCGCAGTAGAAGAGACTTCATTCCTTGAGTCCGAGGGCTAGTCACTGCAAAATCCATCGAATCACTGAGTTCACTCATGCGTCGCGGCGAGGATGCCCACTGTGGACTTCGCCTATCACCGTTGAACGAAAGCCCTCGCGCCAGTCGGGGGGATGCTCCATTGGACGACCGCGGAGTGAGCTTATCGCGCATGAAGGAGACCATCCGCGGTGACGTTGGAAGCTCAAAGTCGGATCCAGCCGAGTCCCGGCGCGTAGGTGCTACCTCGTCGCTAGTAAGTGAGGTTTGCTCTGGCTTACGAAGATCAAACTTCGCGTGGAGGTTCACGAGATGACGGGCCTGTAACATCTCGACCACTGATGTATCGCTCATTCCGCTGCGCTTGCACACGTA
Source organism: Pythium utonaiense (assembly GCA_023334595.1). NCBI lineage: Eukaryota > Oomycota > Peronosporomycetes > Pythiales > Pythiaceae > Pythium > Pythium utonaiense. Next base: position 3,311 of record JAADVE010000210.1, on the reverse strand, counting down.
TGCAGCGAACGCGAACGCATGTTCGATATCAGCCGTCGACGCAAGACGATGTTTCCGAGCAGCTATCGCAGCAGCTGCAGCGCTAGAAGCCTTGTCAGCTTGCTCACTCTTGTCTGCAAGGAGCAAGATCTTCTTGATTGCCCACGTAACTAGCGGTGCGTCGATGCCGCTGGTGTGAAGATACTGGAAGTATATCGGAATCGACGTGAGGTTCACGAAAAAGAAGGTTGCTGACCGACTGCGATGCACAACCCCCAGGTTCGCATTGTTCCCCGAGAATCCAGGTATGAACGAATCTTGCTTCGTCATCACGCCTTGGTTCAGGTTAATGTCGATTGGCTGGGACTGAGGTAGAAGAATCGTGCAAGCCTGCTCGAAGTCTTCTAACCACCACAGCGACGCACTCTCGAGCCAACGGTCATGGCGCTCTCGAAAGAGCGGGATCAAATCGTGCTCCAACAACCACTTGGTCGTCTCACCGGCGGGAGTGATTTCCTTTTGTGCACGCGAGCTGACACTGGAGACGAAATCGACGGAGAACGAGTCGCTCATCCGGTGCTCAACAAGCCTAGAAACCATAAGTGAGAGACTAGGATCTTGGAGTCGAACCGCGAGTAGGCGCAACGCCTCTTGAAGGCGTGGGGGTTGACAAAGCAAGAAGAACGCGGCTGCGGTCTCGTATTGTTTCTTGCTCAGCAGCGAGTACGCGTTCTTGATCGCCGCATTACTCCAACGCTCTTGGGAAAAGTCATTCTCGAGGAAGTTTGCCAGATTCTGGTTACGAGAACCCCAACCGTTAGCAAGAATACGGGATTTTTGTCAGAAAATGAACATAGCGGGAACATACCTTGTTGGTCTCGATCTTGGACATCTTGGCTAGTGCACCAAGGATGTTTTTCTTGCCCAAAGCGATATAGTACAGAGCTACGTCCATCGCGTCGCGAGTTCTTGTGTACGTGCTTTTTGCCAGCCGTTCTACGATCGCACGTACATCTTTGATGTCGCGCACCCACAAACCGAGCCACATCGGCCGTAACTCATCCCATGTTGGCTGAGGTTGGATGCAGTGCTCGATCAGGAACGACTGTGCACTCGAATGCATCGCCCACAACAAGGCTGAGGAAGGTGGTTCCCGTAAAAAGGCCGCCCTCGCTGAGCGTTCGACTTCGTCGAGTGATTCATCCTCACTGCCAACTCCACGATTGCTCATGGCAGAGTGACCATCCAAGACGGTTTGCAGCGACCGCGCAAAGAGAAACATTGCGAAATAGCGCTTGGCTCCCAGATCAGCTGCAGACGCGTCAAGCTCGAAACCAAGGGACTGCACGACATTGACGAAATGGAGCACAGCTTTCATCTCAAGGAGTTGCTCACGTTGAAATGAGCCGAAGAGAATTGAAGGGTTGCCCTTTTTGAAAGCGTTGGCAGCTCTGCCCATTCGCTGGATTTGAAGTACTGCGTCCAAAGCTCTCGTGAGTGTCGCTGCTTCGTCGGCTTCAAGCTTATCGGATGGAGGTGGAGATCCAAACATCCCTGCACTTCCATTTTGGCTCCCACGACTGCCGAAACGCGGCTCAGCAAACAGGTTTTCAGCCTTGTTTAACGAACTGTCGGTGTGAACAGCCGTGGAGTATCGACCGATGGAGTCGCGTCGACCAACAGCTCCAATGAACATGATTGCAGCGGCAGCTGACGCAAGAGAGAGCGGCTTGCCTGATCGACGACTGCTTTGCGGAACACTGTATGCCAACACACCGGTTGTCGCGCTTAGACGTGTGGAGTCGTCATCCTCAACTACCTTCGCCAGCAACTTGAGCATTTGAACTGCATCTTTGAACGCCTTCGAGAACTCAAATGCCGGTGAATCACTTGCCATTGTGGTGTCCTTGACACCAACACGCGCGTGCATACCGAAGAGCGTTGTGATCACCACATACGGATGCCACACGGGCAGCTTCTGCGGCGACTCGGGAGCCTTCCAGTCCATGGCAAGCTGAAGAAGGTTGCCTGGTTCATCCCACTTACCGAGCACGATCGGGATTTCTTCGGTCTCGCCGTTTTCGTCTTGTGCCTTCAGATTACGATTCACGTGGCCACCTCCGATAAGAAGCGCAGACGAATCGCGCGAGCAGTCGAAAGTTGCTAACGAGGTGGCAACGTCATTGCCAACTTGGACCCACCGATGCAAATTCATGTCATACTGGTAGATGACAATAGATGACTCGTACTGAACAGCCAGAGCGTCGACGTTGAACTCGACGTGGGCATTGCACCAGCAAAACCCGAGAATCCGACCTCGTCCTCCTGCGGATATTGTCTCCTCAAGTCTCATCATGCCGAGTCCAGACTCGCCTTCGAACACGTGGAGCTCATCCGGACGAGCTGCATGGAGAACGGCGATTCGATTTGGGTCATCCACTTCGATGTGGCGAATTCCATTGAGCGTGCCAGTGTCGGCCTTCGAGCGACGAGAATTGAAGTACCCTCGTCTGAAAAAGGAACGCGGGTTGAACGCAGTCAATCCATCGAGCGGAGACGCAGGAGCTGCTTTCTCCACTGAGCATGTGGACATCATCGCAAAGCTGATAATGTTATCCGACACGCGACAACGCCAATGGTGAACTGCGCCAGTAGCGTCACCAACGAACACCAGCGAGTTCAGAGAATCATCCTGGCTCTCACTTCGCTTGGTACTTGTGAATGCGCGCTGTCGATAGTCTCGTTCACCAGCAATTGATGTGATGTCTTGTTTCTTCAGGACTGCCCCATCATTTATGTGAAGAGGGACTAGCGAGAATTCGTGTGTACTCACCCCACTGAATGAAGCCTTCCAAACGCGTAACGTCCCAGGATGTGTGCCGCTTAAGCCGAACACCAGCACGATCCCTGGAATGTACTCGCCATCATCCGCGTAAGCCGGGCTGACACACAGGAGGTGGAGGTTGCTAGCCACTTTTGATGTGAGAAGTTGTCGCCAACCACCATACATTGACACTGATCCTGCGTGGACGTAGCTTGAGTTGAGACTGAATTCGCTTTCGGTACTTGACAAAAAGTCCTTGTGAAGCGTCTCCGCAGCCTGGGCACTCTCATCGTCACTGTGTGTCTGTCCAGCGTGCTGCGGTACCACGGAGGGTGAGCGAAATGCGCCGTCCGGGTGTTCATCTGCTTGCGATCTGAATCGCATCAACGCGACTGATCCGATTGTGAGAATATCGACGGCGTTCTGGAACTCGTCGGGACGCTTGTGCTCACATTTTGTGGAATTCATCGCTATCACTTCGTCTCCGACAGAGATTTGCGAGTGGTTG
>JAADVE010000209.1:0-26911 GCA_023334595.1 Pythium utonaiense | reverse complement strand
CGTGTTGGCCATGTTCAAGCATCGTTCATGATGGCTGCAGACGAATGGTGACAGATGAAGGATGGGTTCAAATCTGATTTTATGTGATGCTCTTCCAGAGTCAGTCACTGAGAATGCGACTCTGGTCAATGCGAGGTGATGATTCGCAAACACAACACCTCGACTTCAGGATGGACCATCTCCAGCCGCCACCATCATAATGGTGGTGGCTGGTCATTGGCCTTCCCAGGGCTCTGTGTCGCATCTTCATTTGGGATCGTGGCCACTGACGCCAGGCCTCGCGACGAAAATATGGAGCGTCGACCCTTGAGCTGGGTGTTGTAGGTATCGGTTTTTCCATTCCAACACGTCCAAAGCTGTACCTACTGGGGGTACGCCACGCAGCTTGGTGCGTCAGCGCTGCCCACATTGCAGACTGAAACGTCCATGGATGATTTGGGCAACTGCAAGCTCTAGTGATTGGACAGAGGCTTTGTGTTAAAATGAAGAAGCCCTTTGAATATAGCTCAACAGGAAGCTCAACTTGAAGTTGTCCGCCGAGCGGCGATCCACAAGCTGCACAACCTTCTTCAAGCGTGAGTCGCATCGGCCTCTCTCTCCAGCTACTGTAGCTAGTGTATACAGACTGTACTGCTGCTGAGACCTCAACCTAGGGGTTCAGTATGTCGCTTGAAGATCGGCAGATGAGAAGCGTGTTGCAGACTGCGTCACGCTGTTGATTTACCAGTGCAACATGCCTGCAAGACTCCACGGTCAGATGTAAGCTTCTCTGGGATACTGCTCTATCTTTCGCTAAACATCACATCGGTCGTCTCGCTTACAGCTGTCGAGTATCCAGGTTAGCTGAAAAATCTGGGATCAGCTCCGTGAGACTCACGGGTTTGCACCGAGAAGCGGCAAGCAGCTGACTCGTAGACATTCGATTGACTTGTGACAACTTGTCTCGGTGCAGAGGGCCATCATGGACAAGGCACCATGAACAAACCTCCATCCTCCAGTGCTCCTATGTCGCAGAGTCCTACACTAAACGACTTGCGTGGCATGGACGAAAGCAATTGCGAAAGGTGCATAGTACAAAGTGTCCTACGTCGAGCGCAACCGTGATTGTTGCGTGAAGCACCATGCGGCGAATAAAAATTGGAATTGTGGATGTCCGCTGCATGGCCAATGGTCACCAGCATCGTGGAACCAATATTTGGTGCTCCAGTTGGCCTTGCAGAGATGAGTATGGAGCCTGTGATCTCCAATCGTGCAAGGAACCAAGGAGCGGGGAGTGAAAAATTCTTGGTTTCCCGGACGATGTGACGAGACGGATTTCCAGGGACTCGAAACTGCGTGGACCACAAACCTGTTGTGTTTCGCCATTCAGTCAGAGCGAGTTCTTGTGGAATTTCAGCCGTACACACAGTGTCAACGACAAGCCTTTTCGCGTCGCTCGGACAGCCACTTTTACAGTTTACGGTGCACAGCTGTGGCATTGAGTGGCTTATCACTGGTAGTGAACCACCTGGAAATGGATCCGTGCGTTCATATCGCTGGATTGAGTCAGACTGAAGCGACGGGGACCACATCCAAGCCAGCCAATCAGCGCGTGGCGCCTGTATTTCCGGCAACAGTTTCTTCCTCAACGACGGGGCAACTGCTCCGCGGCAGTCGCCACGCGCGTCTAGGGCTGCGATCAGGCGCGGGTTGCGGTTCGTCGCCAGGTTTTGTGCGTGCTGGTGTCAGTCAGTCCATCCCCGCTCTCTCGACTTGTGCGCCACCCTTCCCCTTTCTTCCATAGAGGCGTGCTGGTTGCCCAGCAACCAACCCAGCTCGCCGCCGTTCCCAACACCAACCCAAACCGAGGAGCAACCCCAGTCTCCACTGATAACTCCATTTTCCAACTTTCCAACTTTGATCCGCGTGGTCACGGCGCTGTTGCCAGCGACGGGAACGTAACTACACCGGCTGCACGGGTGGCGTCCTCTGTCCTCATACCGTACAGACTCAACAGGCCAAGAACGTGCGCGTGCATTTTCTCGCGACAGCACTTCTCTATTTACGACATCGACCTCACTCGCGTGTGAGCATTCTTCACTGCTGTAATCCATACGTGCGGATCTCCAGGCCTCGAGTCGAAAGTAACTCGTATCGGCGAAGTGAAGTGTGTCTGGAGACATCTTGACACAGAATCCGGTCGCTCATACGCACGACCGCGATCTTCCGGACTGGCGCAAGTCCATCAATCAAACGCGCGCCGTCACCCAACATCAAACCGCCAACATCACTCCAAGCTCCACCGGATTCGACTTCGCATTCTTATCCCAAGAGTGCTGTTATTTTGCGATTTCAGTTTTCGGAACCCGGTCGATCAAGGTACGTTGGAGGACGTGCGTGCAAGCGTTGCTGTTGAACACGAGCATCAGAGGCTGACCCAGAACAATTCTGTGTCTGTTCCGTCGCGCCCTATAGAACGGTTCCGACGCTTCCCAGGATCCATTCCAGCCTTCGCATCCAGAAAGTACATGGGCTGCACTCAGTCGAGTTATGCGCTCGACACGCCGGTGATGCGCCCCAGTGATTGCACGCAAAGCCCTGCAGCACCTCTCTTCCCAACCCCTGCGCCCGCCTCCGCGTCATCAGCCATGAAGGCGTCGCGCCGGAGTATCAGCCGCACTGCGCCGCCTGTGAGCGGCAGCGGCCACCGTGACGTGTTCAGCATTTTCGGCGAACACGGAATGGTGCTGGAAGCGCAGGAGGCTGACGCGTCGCCCACTTGCGGCGCGTGCAGTCCGTTCAGCGCGTCGGGCAGTGTGTTTTCAACCGCGACGACTGCCAGCGATACGGAACGCACGCAAGTCATTCACGGCCCGACAGACCAGTGCATCCCAGCACTCAACATCAGCTACGGTGCATACTCGGACAAAGGCATGCGGAAAGTGAACGAGGACCGAAAGGTGTGCTCGTCTCGTAGCATCCACGACGAGATGGTGGCGTACTTTGGAATCTACGACGGCCACGGTGGAGCCAAGGTCGCTGAGTACTTGTCCAACAATCTGCATACTGCTGTGTTCGACCGCCTGCAGAAGTTGGGAGATATGGGCAGTGCTATCGAGGACGCGTTCTCTGCGACCGACGACCACATCTTCCAGAAGGAAATGGAGAGCGGCTCCACTGCCCTCTCGGTGCTAATCCGCGGCCGGGATGTAGTCGTTGCAAGTGTGGGTGATTCGCAAGCTGTCCTTTCATCAAACGGTGTGGCGCGAAGTGTCTCGGTCGTCCATTCGCCGGACGATGAAGGCGAGCTGGAACGCATCATCGCGGCCAAGGGCGTTGTCGTAAAGGGCCGTATCTTCGGGCTTTTGAGTGTCTCGCGGGCTTTCGGTGACAACGATTTCAAGACGTCTCGCGGAGACTACAAGGAGAAGTTCAAGGGTGACCTCGTGTCCGCTGTGCCGGACCTCACGGAGTTTACGCTCGATATCGACGATGATTTCCTCGTTATGGGCTGCGACGGCCTATTCGAAGTCATGGAGCCTCAGCAAGTCGTGGACTTCGTCCGAGCAAAGCTCGCACTGCACGGTGAAGTGCAGCACGCTTGCGAAGAGCTCGTGTCGTACGCCATCAGCATCGGATCGACAGACAACGTGAGTGCCGTCGTGGTCTGCTTCAACCAGACCGTGCCCGAGTTGGATAACGAAGACGGAGATGATGAGAAGGCTGTCGAGGCGTCGAAGCGATCGGTGGTCTCTGAGGCGTGAGCTCTCTCTCTCCCTCTCTCTCCGTCGTCATGTCTGTGTGCTTCCTGTCAGTCCCGTCCGTCATCGCTCCGTCCCCCTCCCCAAGTGAACCTATTTAAACCGACCTGGCCCCCAACGAGCCGGCACACCGCTGCGCTGCAACAGCGTTGCTGTCAGCACCATTGATATTTACCCGTCACGAGTGACTCGCACGCATCGAGTGCTCGTATCACTATCGTAACTTATTTCTGCATGATGTGATTCCCATAAAATGAATTCTATTATTTACCATCAACGGCGTGCCTCTCTCCTATCGATCTATTCGTCGTCCACGCTGGTCGTCGTCGAGGCGGCGTCCTGCTCCAGGTCTCGCTCCTTGCGGCGACGCTTGCGTAGATCCATTTGATCCTTGGCTTCCTGCACGGAGTAGCCCGTGTTTCGTGTCATGAGTGGGAAGTAGCGTGCCTTGGAAGCCAGTGAACGCAGAGGATGCACCTCCTTCCATGGCACCATGGCCTCCTCCATCCATCCACCCTCTCTAAGAAGCTCTTCCAGCTTTGGCGCGTAATGGTCGAGTTCCTGGACGACGTGTTTCGGGTCGACCTTGAAGTTCTGCAGCATATCGAGATTGCTTCGAAGCATCGCCGTCTTCAGAGCTGACTGCTCCCACATGACATTCAGGTCGTCGTAAACGTGGTGCAACGCGAGCGGCGAGTACTGGAACTCGAGGTTGTTGAACATGCAGTCCTGCAGGCACAGAGGGCCATCGGCAGCCATGTCGTACTGAGGCTTCCGAGGCGTGCTCTCAATATCCAGCAACGTGTCCACAAGCTCGGGCTGCTCTTTGCCCTGGCCAATGAGGAACAACACCTGCACCATGCATCGGACCTGGTGCCACAGGAAGGCCTTTCCGATGATCTCGAAGCGGTACATCTGCTGCGTCGAGTCCACCGTGTCGTGGTCCTCGCACTTGATAATCTCAAACGACTTGATCGCTCGCACAAACGTCTCCTTACTCGTGTCGATGCGGCAGAAGTTGCGGTAGTCATGTACGCCGACCAACTTCTGGGCTGCTGCTTGCATCTTCTCCACGTCCAACTGCTTCTTAAGGAAGAAGTAGCGGTACATACGTGCGTCGCAATCGAAGCGAGCGCTGAACTTGGGCGTCACGGACACCACCGAGTACACGCGGATATCCGCCGGCAAGCCACGCGTGAGGTGCATCGGGTAGTCGATCTCCGTGATCACACGAATGTCTCCGTTCGGGATCTTAACACGGAACTTCTGGTTGGGTTTGATCTCGTCGATGGACGCAACGTCCAGCAGCTCGGCGTCCACTGGCATGTTCGATCGCACTTTCAACGCCACGACCTGGCCAAAGGCGTTCACGCCCTTGTCCGTTCGTCCACAGCGAGAGTAGTCAGCGCTGGAAATGTCCTTGATGAGCTTGGTGTGGATTAGCGTGCGGATAAAGTAGTGCTCCACAGTCTCCTCCGTGTGGTCCTGACGCGCGAAGCCATCGTACTTCTCTCCGACGTACAGGAATTTGATGGCGACGTGGCGCTGCATGTACTTGTCGAACTGGAACTCGCGCGGAGGTCTCGCGTTCTTGCGCTGCTTCTTCTTGGGACGGCGATTAGTGGGGACTGTATCTGATGGCTCAGCAAGCACCTTTGTGATCGCAGAGTCAACGGCGGCTACGTTGTTCACCATTTACAGTCAGCTTCGTGTCCCAAGTCCGGCCCATTGATACATCACTTTGCGGGCCTTACCATCGCCAACAGAAGCGCGCAACTCCGCCAAAATCGACAGCAACGTTGACTTGTCCACGTTCTTGTCGAGATCGGGCACCACAGCGGGCACGCCTTGCGTCGCATTCGCCGGAGCGGTGGCAGGAGCAGCCTCCATCGTGCGCTTCCTCCGTGTCCGACTTGAATGTCGGCCAGTCGAATGGGTCACTCATGCATAGCTGAAATGGGTTCTTAACGCGTTCTTATCCAGCAATAATGAACCCACTTGACAGTGGAGCTCAGGTGCCATGGCTCACGTTCATGCTCGCATCGACCCAGTGGTTGGGATGCATCTCATGCGTGCCTTCATCATCCGCTTCGACCAACTGCACGTATGGACGGTGGTGTTGAGCTTCGAATAGAGCAGAACACGCATGCTGGTGATGACCTTGCTGTGCTAGTCTTGCGATCACCTCCGCGTGACTGTTCATGACCCCCCATCCGCGAAGTTCTTGCTCCAACGAGGCACTATCCCAGTGCTTGAATGGGCACCCGTGGTATTGCCCGTGGCGTGGTGCACTACCCGTGATGATCTGGTGGCAATTCATCGGAGCGTAGTCTTTTCGAGAGCCCTCGAGGCCGTAGCTGTGGCGGATGTGGTAGACGTACTCCTTATCAAACTTTGCCGCCGGAAGAACTTTCGTGAATTCGTTGCGGAAGAAGAGTATGCTGTCATGGACAGAGAACCGTAAACCCTTGAGGAAGAGGCGATACTGCACGCGACCGTCGTACTTGAGGTGATGGTTCTGGCGCATCTTGCGGTGGAGGTGCTTCATACACAGCGGGAAATGATTTTCCGCAATTGAATCGATGTTGTCAAGCGTAATGTCGCGCCATTGGCGACGCTGAGACGATACGGTGCTTGGTAGTTGATGCATCTTCATCGACTCGCGGTATATCCGGTCAAGCAGGCCGGAGAGGCGTTCCATCTCGTGTCGTTTGGTAGGGAGGGATCTATGTAGAGCGAGGAGCAGTTGCCTCAGAGTGTTTTTGAAATGGTAGACAGCGCAGTGGAACATGAGTTGCAGAGGAACCCAGCACCGCCCTCGATCCAGGAGCACCTGTCGGCGTCCCACAAGTCTTGACGTATGTTGAAACGGCACACAACTGAACTGCGTTCCTGAGCGATTGAACTGTTGCAGCCAGGATCTGTGGGCGTCAGGTATTGACTCTTCAACCTCCAGTGCTGAGTAGACACGAAAGCTGTGACCGTGACGCTTCAAAAGCTGCAGTGTCTCGTTTGGCGGAAGTCCACGGAGTCGCAGGACGAGCAATCGGCTTTCTGCGTCAACCAGCCAATCCCACCGTTCCCGATCACTGCAACACTAGACGTTAGCCATTGCGCATGCAACTCCGATCAAGCAGCCAATTCCATTTTACGTACGTACAGAAAGCTAGGCGAAGTGCAAAATGCGCGACGTTGTCGAGATCCTGGTCCATGTCCAGTGCTGCCAGCGCGTCTCGTGCTGCTTCGGGGAGGCTTGCGATTGAGAAATGCGGCGCCTCGAGTGATGGCGCCATGAGTAGCACGCGGAGCAGTCGCGTTCGCACCTGAGCCGCTCGCTCCAGCTCCTCCAGAGAGATGCCGCGTTGCGGTGGCGTCATGTAGAACTGGCGCCACATGAGCGCATTCCGATCTCCCGATCCGAGGAGCTCCCGCCAAATGTGTGAACCATCACTCTTTCGTTCACGACTGTTGGAAACCCTCGATGTGTTTAAAACACCAATGCTGACCAGGTTGTGAGCTGGGACTAATCCAGATGAGTACATTACCATATTACAGTACACTGCACTATCTCGTGTCACCAGCTATCGTATTATAGAGGTTTCAATACTGGTAGTAACGTGTGATGCTGTATAAAAACGCATTTACGGTTAGAAGGGTAACTAGATAATGCGGGTTTCCCATGCACATGGCCTGTTGTTGCTCTTCCGGCGGTGAATGCGAGGCTGCTGCAGCTGATGAGTGAGCAGCCATTCGCACGGAGGGTTCCTACGAGAGAGACCGCCGCTGTCCGACGCCCACTCACCTCCGCCGTCCTGGTCATCACCGTATTGCTTCAGTCTCGAACACGCAGCCTGCACCACAAGCGAGCGGTCTCACCTCCACCACCATGATTGAGTTGCCAGTGATCGACATCCAGAAGTACAAGGCCACGGGCGATAAGGCGCTGTGTGAGCAGGTCGCCGAGTGCCTGCACAAGTACGGCGTGCTGTGCTTGCGCGATGAGCGCGCGACGGAGGCCGACAATGCCAAGTTCATTGACATGATGGAGCGCTACTTCGAGTCCACGGACTTTGTCCAGGATGCGCGTCCGGACCTGCACTTCCAGGTCGGCGTCACGCCTGAGCTCAAGGAGCGTGCGCGCAACCACTGCGCTCGTGCGGAGGCTCTCGCGAAGGAGAACGCACCGGTGACCCTGTGCCCTCCAGAGCTCGACAAGAAGAGCCGCTTCTTCTGGCGCATGGGCGAGCGCCCAAAGGTATGTCTGCTGTCAATGAGGGAGATGAGGCGGTCTGGGCGAATTATGCTCACGTCGTGTGTGTGAATGAATGCAGAACACCAAGTTCTCGGAGCTGAACGCTGAGCCAGTGGTGCCAAAGGACTTCCCTGAGTGGGAGGAGACCATGAACATGTGGGGTGGCAAGATGCTCGATGCCATCACGGACCTGGTGGAGATGGCGGCCGTTGGCTTCGGTCTGGAGAAGGATGCCCTCAGTAAGCGCATCCAGAACGCTCCGCACCTCTTGGCGCCAACGGGCAGCAACTTCGGTCGCTTTAACCAGCTCAACGATGTGCTCGCTGGCTACCACTACGGTACGATTGGCTCGTTGTTGCTTTGTGTTTCCTGGTGATCTGACTCACACATGCCTCAACAGACCTGAACCTGCTCACCATCCACGGCAAGTCGCGTTACCCAGGTCTCTACGTGTGGCTGCGTGACGGCACGCGCACGCCCGTCAAGATCCCAGACGGCTGCCTGCTCGTCCAGGCTGGCAAGCAGATCGAGTACCTTACCGGTGGCCACATCGTCGCTGGTTTCCACGAAGTCATCGTGTCGGAGGCTACGCTCAAGACGATCGAGGAGCGCAAGGCCGCTGGCAAGAGCCTGTGGCGTGTGTCTTCGACGCTGTTCTCGCACACGGCGTCGGACGAGACCCTCCAGCCACTCGGCCACTTCGCTACGCCTGAGGCCTTGGAGAAGTACCCACCAGTGCTTGCTGGTGACCAGGTCTTGGCGGAGCTCAAGCACATTGAGCTGGGCAAGGGCTTCACGCTCCAGCGCGACTAGATATGGCCTGTAGAAATCAAAAACATGGATTGAGTACTCACTCCTACTGTACTGTACATCTCCTAGCTACCCAACACCGCCAATATGCATTGGGTCGTAGATGGCTACAGTTTCAATGGCTCCAAACTTGCGGGGGTGCGGTCTGTAGACGACACTCCCACCAGACGGCACTAACTTGAAGTATGACAACCATGGTGTGGACCACCTGATCTTCGAATCCATCGAACCGTATCCCGCGTGACGTCCCGCATCAAGCATCAACGCACTCGCCACGCACCATGGCGGACGCTAGCACCACGCCGCCGTTCTCGATCGGTACGCAGCTCCATTGCCGCTCATATGCGACGCTCCTGACTCCCCTCTCATGTGCCGGTGTGCTTGTCTTGATCCACAGAGGAACCACGCTACGACCAGTCGACGTACTACGGACGCTGGCGCCAGTTCGTGGAGCTGGTCTCTCCTAGGTGGGCAGCTTCTAGACGATGCCACGAGGACACGCTTACGAACTAGGCTCATGCTGTGGTGTTAGCGCGTTGTTTCTGACCAAGGAGCAGATCGATGAGGCACGCAGGACGCTCGACGACTTCCGAAACGGCGTGATCACGCGTGATGACAAGTCGGACGAGGAGCTCTGGCAGGCGCGACGCCGTAAGTTGGACGCTACATGCTTGTAGTAGGTGTTGGTGGTCGCGTTTGACACATTGAGGTGTTCTTGTTGTAGTGGTGGAGTCGGCTGTCCACCCTCAGACGGGCGAGATCATCCCCGTAGCGGTTCGCCTCTCGGCGTTCGTGCCCGTGAACATTCCGATCTGCGCTGGGATGCTGCTCGCCCCTCCAACGGTATGCACCCACCCGACAGCAACTGTACATTGGTGGAGCAGCATGCTGACTGCCAATGCGTGTGCTGTATGACTTGTAGCTGTTCAACACGGTCTTTTGGCAATGGATCAACCAGTCGTACAACGCCGGCTTCAACTACGCCAACCGCAACGCGAGCAGCGAACAGGACACGTCCGACATCTTCAGTGCGTTGCTCTCGAATGCTACCTAAGGGCAGAGCGACCAAACCGATTTAAAGGGAACGCTGTATCTCTGTGTAGAGTCATACGCGACTGCTTCGGTGGTGTCGTGCGCCACGGCTGTTGGCTTGGGTAAGATTGTTGAGGGAGCCAAGTCGCTTTCTCCGGGCATGCGCAGTGCGCTGCGAAAGGTACGCGCTGCTTCCTCAGCCGAGGAAAAGGATGAGATACTCATTCACTTTGCCCATCTAGACTGTGCCGTTCATCGCGGTCGCTAGTGCTGGTGCTTTCAATGCTGTCTCAATGCGCATCAACGAAGCTATGTACGGTGCATTCCGTCTTTGACGCATCCCCCACGCGATCTGACGATGTGCTTGTCTGCAGCGAGGGCATCGATATCCTTGATGACGACGGAGAAGTGCGTGGTCGCTCTGTGGCGGCTGGACGTCAGTCCCTCGGCCAAGTCGCTCTCACCCGTGTGGCCCTCCCCATGCCGAGTACGTAGTCAACGTCCCACCCCGGCTGACCTCGCTCCTCTGACAGCCTGTGTATCTTGCTGCTCTCCGCCAGTTCTCTTGCTGCCTCCATACATCTTTGAAGGCATGAAGAAGGCCAACTTGATGCCAGCGGCTCGCTACCCTCGCATGATCACCGAGCTAAGTACGTTTTCTTCCGGATTGCCACTGGAGTCTCTGGCCTGAGCTGACCCTCCTCTCTTTACTCCACCTGTAGCCGTCTTGACGCTGTGTCTGTGGGGTGCGTTGCCTGCCGCCGTGGCGCTGTTCCCTCAGAAGGGCTCCATCTCCGCCGACCAGGTAGAGGACGCGTTCAAGAACCTCACTGACAAGAACGGCAACCGCATCGAACGCTTCGGCTACAACAAGGGCATCTAAGGCAGCCTCAGTTGATTAGCTCTCCATTAGGCTGGCTTAGCATCATTAGCTTAAGTGAGCCTGTCTGTTTGATTGGCTAAATCCCGGTCTCCATTATTGAGCTCCTCGTCCCCAAAATGCTCCATGAGCTCATCCATGTCGTGAACTTCGACGACAGCGGCGCGTTCATCGAGCCACCGAGCGAGCAGCACACCGCCGGTGGTGGACATGATCGTGGCGATGGCCGGCGTGACTCGGACCAGAACTCGCTGGACTCGTCTCTCGGCAGCAGCAATGGCAGCGGCTCTGCGTCGTCCTCCTCGTCACCTGGTCTTGCTCGGCCTGCAGCGCCGCCGTCATTTGAATCTTTTTTGGCGATACCTCGTGACTTCCTGGCTGCGCATGCGCTTCACAGCGCGACAGAGACGACGCTGCTGCTGGAAATCGCTGGGCTCGCCATCGAAATGGATGCTATTGTCGAGTGTGCGGTGGAGCAGATCCACGACGGTCAGCAGGTCGCGCGGCAGCTTTCGACCGCGGACGCCCAGGAGTCGGCTGGAGGCGCTTCGCTTGTGACCACGTTAGTGGTGCTCTTACGTGAGTGGTGATAGATTCGAGAGGGGCATGTCCGACTTCTGACCAATACAACGCTGTCTACAGGCCAGGCTGCCATGGTGAACTCGAAGACGCTGCTCGCGCTTCTCCAGCGACTTCAATCGTGCATTGATGAACTCTCCCACCTCAGGGTGAGTTGTGCACGATCAATCCTCGACGTACCAGGTAAATCAACTCACTCTCATTCTGCACGTGACTGCAGTTTCCCCTCGCGCAATTTATCGAAAGCAACACCATCCACGCCCACGAACTCGTCGTGCACAATCCGTCGCTTGCACAATCCCGACGTCTCCTGTTAGTACCTCAGCGGCTTTTCTACTGTTGTTGGCCATTTTTGTTACAACTGATTCTGTCTCTAGTGCTCAAGCGGAGGAGGGTCTTCTGGAACGGCTCGAATCACTTGTCAAATCTGATGCCGATTTCACTATGAAGCCTTTCGTTGTACCACGATGGAAGTCGCGTTCCACTAGTGCTGCAGTCACTCAAGTATGCTGGCCTGGGTCTTCGTCTTTCATAGCATCAGCAAACTCTCCGTATCGTGGTCTTGATGACGTTCGACTGAGTAGCAGTGCGTCGATCCCGTCGTCAAGTACTTCGATATCATCCTCCACGACGACATCAGTACCTTCGACGACGCCTCTACGTGACCGGCTAGCGAGTCTCAACGACGATGTTATCCATTCTCAGTCGTCCTCCAAGTCGCCCACTGTCTCGCCAAAGCAGCCAAATGGAAGTAACAGTAACGACAGCGCTAGCAGTGGCAGTGGCAGGCATGAATCCCAACCACGACTGTGAACAGAAAATAAAACTTTGTTCTGTCTTCTACGACTCCGACACGGCGCTCACGTGGTCGCGCGTTGAGCTTTCTCCGTCGCTACTACAGCAGGACGTTTCCGCATCATCGTTGGCTTCTACATCGTCTTTCACGATGTCAGATACTGTTGCCGTGGTAAAGTGCTTCTTGCCCATGCCGCGATCCATGTACAGCAACATGTTCTTTCGCGCCTCTTCTTTCTTCGCATCTCGTGTCTTCCACAAATCACGCTTGTGGATTGAACGTACATCAGTAGCATGTCCACGCTGCAGTCTCCGTAAGCTCTACTAGTACATACCTCTTTCACGTGGCTAGTGTGGACAGCGTCATAAAGTCGTTCCTCGAGCTCCCAGCAGTAGCGTTGCCACTTTTCCTTCTCATGGACTTGGCTGCGAGATGGCTGAAGTGTCAGCACTACCCATGTCAACCAACTACGATACTCGACAACTCACTCCTCCACGAGCAATCGCAGGTCTTGGAGGGCTGTGTTTCTTGCTGTGAGCTCTCCCATCGTCTTCTTCAGCTCGGATGACAGCGCAGTCACTACAGAGAGGCACAACACAGTTAGAGGCGCAGAGTGTATCGACAATCTTCATGGTGCGTCGTACTCTGGTCTTTTGAACTCTGTAGCTCCTTGTCCACGTGCGATCGATACTTTTCGACTCGCTGAATCTCACTGTCTTTGCCGTCGAGAGCCATTTTAACCTCTGCGAATCCTTCCCGTAGCCGTGTAGCAGCTCGCTGAAATTGAACGCGTGAGCCAACGACCACGTCAACTCCATCGCCATCGTAATGCTTACCGCCTTCTCGTTGACTTCATTTTTCAGAGCCGTGGCTTCGCTTTGCAGCTCCTGTCATCCATGTTGAAGGTGATCATGCTGAAGTCCGTACCACACCAGCACGAGTGAACTCACAGAGGCTTGTTTGGCGTAGGTAAGTAATTGACTGAGGGTCTCGTTCAATCTCTCAGCTGAAGTGGGCGTTGCACCCAGCTGGATGTTGTGGGTGCGCAGATCTTCTGTGAGCTGGAGAAGACCCACACGCTCGTAGTACATGACCAGTGCCTCGGCATCAACGTTATGCTGTTCGCTTTCACTCAGCATTGCACCAGATGACTTGAATGTTTTCTAACCAGCGCAGGCCACATGAATCAGTGGAAAAAGCAACACTTTCCGAAGCTCAGCGACATCGACGACTCACACAAAGCGCAGCAAACTCCTGTCGAGTTAGATGGCCATCTTTGTCCCCATCGAACTTGTCAATGAGCAGTCCTAACGCTCCTGCTGCCCACCCTGGAAGCTTCTTAGGAGGGGCGCGTGCTTGGTCAGACGCTGACTTGCCAGTGGAGGACAGGAGGAGCTTCGGTAGACGCTCCACCTCCTTGGCGATCACATCCAGACTGTCCTGTTTTTCTTTCTGGAGAAACGATGCGATTGAGTGATAGATTCGTAGCATTGGCAAGACAAGACGTACCAGCAGCGCCTCCATGTTTCGCATGCGAAGTTCCTGCTCGTATATCGAGGTCTTGAGCATCTCAATTTCTTGGCAAACAACGCGAGTTTCGCTGTAAAATGTCTAGCCACAAGGGTTAAGCCTGTCAATCGAATCGGCCAATCCGTCGGTGTTGGAGGCGGCTATCTACCTTGAGGTTCTGGATGTTACGGCATCCTTTCTGTTGAGTTCATATGCGAACAGACTTCAGATCAGCACCTGTAGGCCCAATTCTACGCCTTACACAACGCTTTACACAAGGAAACGCAGACGCACCCAGCAATACAGATACAGCTCCTTGGCGCCGCACTCTTGGCAGCAGTAGCGCGTGAGTTTCTTGGCTGTGGCTCTACGGTCGAGACACACAAAGGAATCCATGAGTGCCTCGCTCGAGAGAACCCGCCCATAACTCGTGGTTCCCTACAGCGGCGAGCGCGCGGCCATGACGGTTGGTGCTAGCGATGATCGGTGCTGGTTCTTCAACCGGGCGTCGAATGGGCTTTCGTACTCGATGCTAATCACAGAAACGCTGCATGAAGTCGCTATTCATATCCGATCGCGATGCAGCAGACCCACTCACACGACGGTGGTCAGGTCAGTCAGCACAAACCGACCACCAGCGATCATGCGGAACGAGTAGCGCATTATCTCCTGTGAGGAGTTGGCCTCCACTCAAGATGAGGATCAGCATTGGATCGTCCCGCCTTTCTCGTCAGAAGCATCTCCCTCCTGAATAGAGCGCGTTGAAGCTTTCGTCCAACGTGTCCCGCCTCCAATAGAGCGCCCTTGACGACCCGACAGCGAAGCGGCGGAAAGCCACGTAGCCATCCGTCCAGAGAGCGCATTCGAGAATCCACCAAGTCCGGCGTATCCACCTCCCCCATTCCAGCAAACCATGTCGGTCATCGCTCTCCAGCAGTCGCACGGCTTCATTCCGCTCGTGGTCGTCGCCACGGCGTTCGTGAGCACGTGGGCCGGCTTCAAGGTCGGCGCTGCGCGCAAGAAGTACGGCATCGCGTACCCACAGGTTCGTAGGCCACGCGCACACAAGGACAGACGATGATGCAGTTAGCTGAGCATGGTCTTGTTTGTGGATAGATGTACGCGGAGCAGAGCGACAAGAACGCGAAGGCCTTCAACTGCGTGCAGCGCGCGCACCAGAACGTGTTGGAGAACATCCCAGTCTTCTTCGCGCTGCTTGTGACCTCGTCGTACGTTTTTGATGCTGGTACTCGACAGAGGCTGTCGTGGACTGTTGCTTATCACTCTTCTTCTCTTCTGCAGCATCTACCGCCCACTCCCTGCTGCGATCTGCGGTGCCATCCGCCTGCTCGGATTCATCGCCTACGTTGACGGCTACTCTAGCGGCGAGCCAAGCAAGCGCATGCGTGGCAGCTTCGGTACGTACCCACCCACACACCCATCGCACCATCAACTGCGTATTGACACTGTGTTTCTGTCCGTCTCTAGGCTACATTGGTCTGCTCGGTGCGCTTGGCCTCACGATCGAGGCGTCGCTCAAGATGCTCGCCGTGATCTAAGCACTTCCTAGACCGCACCTGTCCCCCATCAACGCTTCCCATGCAGTTTAACACGTCGTAGAAGCCGTCGAGATGACGCCGCAGCACTGCCATCTATGCAAAGACATTCTTTGAGTCGCATTAGCTCCGTCCACCTCACGCAACTTGCAGCGAGCAACATACTCAGTTTCTGCCTGTCTTCACCGCTTGATCCCTCACCATCATCGCTGATACCCATTGTCACCACCGCCATAAACAGCATCCGCCACAGCAATCTGTGACGAGGGAGGAGCGCGCTGATCGTCATTCCCGGCTCCATCTCCGGCTCCATTTTCCCGCTTCTCGGCTCCATGGATTACGCTTTGGAGCTCTCCATCACGAGCGATTATGGCGGTCGTTCGTCTCCGCAATCCGGTCGACGGCTGGCCCAATCATCCACGCAGATGGCATCATCATCCCGAATAGAGCGCCTTGAAGCACCATCATTCCCCAGCGCGTCGAATAGAGCGCCCTCCCAGTGGACCTCCCACCAGCGGAAAGCTCAGTGTGACCGGTCGCGATCCTGTCTTCGGCTTCATCGCCCCATTGGCATTTGCCAATTCTTCTTCATCGACACAAGCCCCTCTCAAGCACATCCGCCGAAGCAATGTCCGTCATCGCTCTCCAGCAGTCGCACGGCTTCATCCCGCTCGTGGTCGTCGCCACGGGGTTCGTGAGCACGTGGGCTGGCTTCAAGGTCGGCGCTGCCCGCAAGAAGTACGGCATCGCGTACCCGCAGGTATGAGACTCTCTGCTGATGATAGCTGGAAGGTATGCTGAGAGACTGAGGATGGTGGACACGAGTAGATGTACGCCGAGCAAAGTGACAAGCACGCCGTGGCCTTCAACTGCGTGCAGCGCGCACACCAAAACGTGCTCGAGAACATCCCGGTCTTCTACGCACTACTCGCGACAGGATCGTACGTTAACCAGGTCCTCTCTTGGTCCAACTGCGTGGTCTCACGGGTGTGCATTCTCCTTCCGTAGTATCTACCGACCACTGCCTGCAGCAATCTGTGGCGCCATTCGAGTGTTGGGATTCATCTTCTACGTCTCGGGCTATGCCACTGGTGACCCCAAGAAGCGCATGCAGGGAACCTTCGGCACGTGCAAATATTGTACTTCCTCATCAGGCAGATCATTTGGACTGACGGGGCTTGTTGATTCATGTAGGATTCATCGGTCTACTTGGTCTCATCGGCTTGAGCGTAGAGGCCTCCTTCAAGATGCTTGGTTATCTCTAGACGACTACTCACGCAGCATACTCGGCACGCAGATGAGAGCGCCATTATCGGATCATCAACGGGGAGGGAAGCCACTCCCCCAATTTATTGCAATAATTGTACCTCGTGCGAACCTACCTTGTTTTGACGAATTCTCTTCCGCCAGTTCATAGTACTGTTCCAGACATATTAGTATAGAGGCGATGGTTGGCACCACTCGTTGGTTCTTCAGTTGGCGCATCTTTGTTCGGCCAGCTGCTGGTGGCACCGCACTTTCAAGCTTTTTCATTGGATGAAATAATTTCTAATCCATCGTTGATTGGACGAAAACAATACGGGTTTGACCCGTTCAACAGTTCCCTCCTGCTCGCTGACCCGCCCGTAGCTCTCCGTCGACACCAGACGCAAACGCGATCCATTTGCGAGGACCGAGCGTCTGCCATTCGCGCATTCGCATCGCAATCCAAGCCCCTCTCGCCTAGAGTCCCTCTCCACCATGAGCCACATCCTCCACGCTGTCACCAGCTCGGGCTCCACGACGTCGCTCGTGCCGATCCGCCGCGCGCTGCTCTCCGTGTCGGACAAGACTGGCGTCATCGACCTCGCCAAGTTCCTCTCGCAGCACGGCGTGGAGCTGCTGTCCACGGGTGGCACGGCCAAGGCCATCCGCGATGCCAACCTCCCTGTCATCGACGTGTCCAACTACACGGGCTCGCCGGAGATCATGGACGGCCGCGTGAAGACGCTGCACCCAAAGATCCACGGCGGTCTGCTGGGTGTGCGTGGCAACGCGCAGCACGAGAGTGACATGGAGGCCAACGGCATCAAGCCAATCGACCTCGTCGTGCTGAACCTGTACGCCTTCGAGGCTGCGGTTGCGTCGGGCGGCAACTTCGACACGTGCATTGAGAACATTGACATTGGCGGTCCATCCATGCTGCGTTCGTCGGCCAAGAACCACAAGTCGGTGGTCATCATGACCTCGCCAGCGCAGTACCCGACGCTGATGGAGCAGCTGACCGCCAACAACTTCCACACGACCATTGAGTTCCGTCGCAAGTGCGCGGCTGCGGCGTTCGCGCTGTCGGCGTCGTACGACTCGGCCATCTCCAACTGGATCAACGGCGAGCTGGGCCAGACCGCGCCGACCGTCACGCGCGTCTACAACCACGAGCTCACGCTCAAGTACGGCTGCAACCCTCACCAGAAGCCATCGGCGATCCTCAGCCTCACTGGTGCAAAGCTGCCTTTCAAGGTGCTCAACGGCACGCCAGGCTACATCAACCTGCTGGACGCTGCGAACGCGTACCAGCTCGTGCGTGAGCTGCGTCTGTCGCTGAACCTGCCAGCGGCGGCGTCGTTCAAGCACGTGAGCCCTGCTGGTGCTGCCGTTGCCGTCGAGCTCGAGGGCTCGCTCCACAAGGCGTACGAGGTGGGCAACGTCCAGCTCACGCCGCTGTCGCTTGCATACCTGCGTGCTCGTAACGCCGATCCGCTGTCGTCGTTCGGCGATTTCGTCGCTGTCAGCGACGTTGTGGACGAGGCCACCGCCAAGATCCTCAAGCGCGAGGTCAGCGACGGTATCATCGCGCCAGGCTACGAGCCAGCGGCTCTGGAGATTCTCAAGTCGAAGAAGAACGGAGGCTTCATCGTGCTGGAGGCGGACGCCTCGTTCAAGCTGCCGGACGTCGAATACCGCGAAGTCGCGGGCATCACGTTCGCGCAGAAGCGCAACGACGTGATCTTCAACGAGGAGCACCTGAAGGACGTCAAGACCACTGGTGCCGGTGAGCTGGACGCTGCCAAGAAGCGCGACCTGACCCTCGCGGCCATCACGCTCAAGTACACGCAGTCCAACTCGGTGGGCTACGCCAAGGACGGTCAGATGATCGGTGTCGGCGCCGGCCAGCAGTCGCGTGTCGACTGCATCAAGCTCGCCGGCCGCAAGGTCTCGATCTGGCACCTGCGTCAGCACCCGAAGGTCCAGGGCCTCGCGTTTAAGAGCTCGGTCAAGCGTCAGGATCGTGTGAACGCTCGCGTGCGATACATCGAGGGCGACATGGCGCCTGCCGAGCTCGCGACCTTCAACGAGATGTTCGAGGTTGCGCCGGAGCCGCTCACGGCCGAGGAGAAGGACGCGTTCCTCAAGACGCTGACCGACGTGTCGCTCGCGTCCGACGCGTTCTTCCCTTTCCGCGACTCGATCGACCACGCCAGCAAGCTTGGCGTCAAGTTCATCACTCAGCCAGGCGGCAGCACGCGCGACGTGGACGTCGTCGGCGCCTGCGAAGAGTACGGCATCACCATGGCGTTCTCCAACCTGCGTCTGTTCCACCACTAAGCACTGAAGCGAAGGAGGGACGGTGGACAGGGACGGCAAGCAGCTACCGCCTCGTACTAGGGCCAGCTAGCTCCTTGCCAGTGTGATTGGTATACTGTAATACATATCCATGCATACGACACGAACTGCGAAATGAAGGGATCTATTGGATTGGTTTCGAGGCGAGCGGAGCTGCTCGTCCTGGCGTGTCTACTGCGCATCTAAAGGTGAACAAGCCTCGCAACTAGTAGGAGAGAAAGCGTGGTCTTGTGCATGGCTTACTGTCGCTTCTTCTCAGCGTTCGCCTTGGACGCCGACTTGTTGAAGAACGCGAAATAGATTGACGAGCCGCCCACAAGCACCGCGAAAATGAGACCCCAGCCGAGCTTGACGTACAACGGGAACGGCGCCGTGAACATGCCCTTGCCGTGCTTGACAATCACGCAGATCTCCGTGGTCACCACGAGTACGCCCAGCCACGCGCGAGGGCCGAGCTTCTTCACTGGCTGGGGCTGCTTGCCCTCCACGTGGACCGTGAACGTCGAGAAGATGTAGTACTCGGCGACCGCGTAGCTGCCGGCTGTGTACCAGATGCCAAGTCGGTACACATTCAGCGGCGACGACGCCGGGATCCAGAGCACGGTCTTGAGGAAGAAGGAGTTGAGCATCATGAGCGAGAGGATCGTGATCATGCTCATGACGCGCCAGAAGCGGTCCGCCGATCGGAAGATCTTCCAGTCGTAGGCCAGCCAGTACGCTGGCGTGAACTGGGCCAGCGCACGACGTGCCTTACCCGACAGGTTGGGAATCTTGCGGATGCCGACCCAGTTGTACTTTTGCATCTCCAGCCATTTGCAGACCTTCATGCCGAGGTAGATGCCGAAGGCATTGCATGTGAAGATGTCGAGGAAGAGGTGGTCCCACCAGCACTCGTTGAAGTTGGGGAGCCAGTGGCGGAACGACAGCTCGTACCACTCGAACATGACGCTCAGCACCCAGCACGTGAAGTAGCTGCGCATCATGAGCGCGCCAACGAACCAGCCGAGAAAGTGCATCACTACGAAGCGGTCGAAGAACGTGTTGCGGAAGTTGATAAAGTGCGATTCGGGGTTCTCGGGCGTGTACAGACGACAGTCGGACGCGTACGACTCCTCCGGGAGCTCCACGCCGAGCTTCGGGTCAAAGATCTTGAAAAACGCACGCGCGTCCGACGTGCGCATGAAGAGCAGCACGATCAGCAGCATCTCGTAGAGGATGAAGGCGCCAGTGATCAATCGCCAGAACACGGGGTGTGGACGGATGAAGTGGCCGTCGGGCAGCTGCAGCGCGCAGTAGGTCAGGAAGAAGACACTCGCGTACTTGATGCCGCGCTTGAGATCAGCAGCGTAGGCGTCTGCATCGCTCATCTCGGCGGTCGAAGCGCTCACGATCGGCTCGTTGAAAGCCGCGTAGACAATCCACGCCATGACCAGGAAGCCGCACGTGAGTGTGCGTGGGTTGCTGGTCCACGCGTCGTCATTCTCGTCTTCGACAGCGACCGTCTCCTCCATGCTCCACTTGCGGTTCTCGTAGTTGCTGGCACGAGGCTCGGCGTCCTCTTCCTTGTCGTCCTCTTCGTCGTGGGCTTCGGCGTACGTTGGCTGCTTGGACTTGGCGCCGCTCTGCGAGCCGTACACGCTTGTGCTCTGGCTGCCTTCGTTGCCGTAGACCGACAGGTCCGAGCCCTTGCGCACGCGCAACACCTGGCGCTGCTGCTGCTCCGCAATATCGTCGTCCATGCTTGTGGTGATGGCTTCACGCGTTCGCCTTGTGGGTTCAAATGCAAGTGGCTACTGCTGCTGCTCTGTGGATGCGACCGGGACAACTACTGGGAGCTGTTTGCACGGCGGGCTCTCTACTCGACTGTGGTGTTGCTCCTGTTGACGTCGACGCTGTTGCCTCCAGCAGCTCTGTCTCTGCGTGCACCGCGTCCGAAGCTCGGCGTTGGCGTGTGGCTCGCAGCCGTTGGCGTAATGGGGCCCGGCCACCACCGTCGCTGCGTCACTGTCGCAGCCGAAGAGCTCCGATCTCTCTTAAAACCGGACCTACTATTATACTTGATGTTTGTATGAAATCGGTTTTAAACAGAGAGTGATAATCACTATGCGTGCAGAGTGTTGGTCGATTGCACCCAGGAGCTCTTGGATGATTGGCCTTTGTTTCGTAATGGACGGACACCGTCCTGCACGGCTGGGCCTGCACCCTCAAGGTACTGATGAAGCTGGTCGAGAGAGAATGGCTGTGTCATCTTCTCTGTTATTCTGTCGCATTAGGATCTGCCATCCACCGTCAGGAGGTCACTGTGGCTGTTGGGAGAGTAGATATGCACTTGATCGAAGGAGAGACAACGTGGTGGCGACGGTCGGACTTCAACCTCACCCGTCTGGGTGGGGTTCGTTAGTGGGCCATGAGGTGCACGGCGTCGTTCACGAGCGTGGTCTTGGTGTTCAGAGCGACGTCGATGAGCTTGAGGAACTTCTCGTTCGCGTCGGCGTCTGTGAGCTCGAGCATGAGTGTGCGGTGCACCCACTTGATGTCGTCTTCACACGTGAGCTCGGGCGTTCCGCACGTGAGCGCCAGCACCAGCAACGTGATCAGCAGATTCGAGTTCGCGCGCAGCACTTGGAAGGCTTCGCACGAAATCTTCTGGAACTCCTTGTAGTGCTCGCTATCCTTGCCACCGATCACGTGGAGCATCGCTGGAGTGAACACGAACGGCGCCTTCTCTCGTTTGATGCCGTACTTGGACTTGAAGTTGCCCAGGAAATGACCAAAGTCGATGTGGAAGAACTTGCCTGTACGCTGGAGCATGATGTTATCGTTGTGGCGATCGCCGATGCCCAGCACGTACGTCGCGACGCAGTAGCCTGCACACGAGCGAAGGAAGTTCTGGGTTGCGTCGATGCCGCGCGATAACTTGTTCTTTGGACGACGCAGCTTGGATGGAGACAGAGACGGAAAGCAGGAAGACACAGGTGCGATTTCGACGGGAGGAATCGATGAGTTTTCCGTGTCCCCATCTACCTGGCCATTCATGGGGGAGCTCACAGGACTCATGGCTGGTGAGCTGGGGCTCTCCGGGCCGTCTTCAACTGGACCTGAGCCGCCGGACTGGGATCTGCTCTGGCGATCGGACTCGCCTGTCTCGCGGGGGAACAGCCACTCAGAGATGACATGGTCCCCTACGAGCGCATCCTTGGCCGATTTAATTTTCCGGCCCAGTTTCGTCCGAGAGCTTTCATGGCGGTCGTAGATGATACTGGCCAGTGTGGATGAGTTACCGACCACCTCGATGAGACCGATTTCGTCACCCGTGGAGATACACGCGTAGGGAGAGAGACACAAGTCGAGCTCGGCTTCACGCCACAAGTCATCCATAACGCGTAAGATCTGGAGAACCAGTTGGTCTTGGCGCAAATCGTCACCAGACTTGAAGATCACGAACGGATTGCCGTGTTGTGCCTTCGCACTCTCAAGTTGTAAGAAAAGAGGACGCTTCTTGGATTCCATGACTCGGCATGGCTCTATGATGATACCGTTGCAGTAGTTGCGGGGCTGGAGCGGCAGCTGAAATGTCTCAGGTAGAACGGTTGCACGTAGGGCTTCGTGGAGCTTGGCACGACGTGCAGCGGAAGTGGGTTCGTGCTTGACCACAGACGCGATTTCTTCAAGCTTCTTCATCACAAATACCGATTGGCGAATCTCGAGCTTGTAGTTTCCACACAGCTCCAGGTACTCACCCATGAGCAACTCGAACCGCTGGGCAGTCTGGTCCACATGCGCTTCAGCTTTCAGGAACCAGTAGAGCGAGTAACCGATCTCTGCTGGATTTTGAAGGGCACGCATCAGCAAGAATCGAGCGAGTGCCGAATCGTGATATCGCTCATTCTTGAGTGCTTGAACCAACTGCAGCAGATACAAACGCAGGCGATGATCCGGGAGTGAGTGCATGCACCGCACGGCGTACGCACGGACCTTCGGATCGGGATACAATGGACTGAGAAGCTGGAGGGCCTGGAGATACGTCGGTTGGCGCCATTGGATCAGCAGCCGGTAGGCCTCCATGACTTGGTCGCGTTTACTCCACTCAACCGAGAGCAAAAACGCCGGCAGCAGTGCTGAGTCTTCCGAGAGTGAGTAGCGAAAGCTCCAGACGAATTGTTTATCTTCGTCAGACAGCTTCACAAGTGGATCCACACGCAGCAAGTTGAGAAACGACTGCTTCTCTGGGGGAAACGACGTCATCAAGGCGCTCTCCTGGTTCAGAGTGCGACTTCCCCTCTTGTCTCCAAAAATCGATGCTCGGAATGTGATGCTGCGCTTCTTCACGGTGGGTAAGCTGGAGAATGAGAACCCTTGCTGCGCCAAAGCACCCCCGCAGTCAACAGTTATCTCCAACCAGCCAACCACGTTGCGCTTGCCAAGGCGATCCCGTTTGCTGCAGTTCTCGATCTCGAGCGCTGTCCGGCAAGCCGAAGGTGGAGTGCTTGACACATCTAACGCGATCTTACCCGTTCGAAGATCGTGTCCGAAGTCGAACAAGTGGAGCCCAGACCATGCAGCTTGTCCGTTCTTCGTGAAGAGCTGGATCATGAGGTGAGAACCGTGTGGGATGTCACCCAACGGCACGCCCGTGTCGACGACCCCGTCAAAAGCGAACGTCCTCGGTTGAGATCGATCCTTACTAGGTGAAGTAGGCTTCGTGACGGTATTCATGCTAGAGAGAGTTGTCTTGCCATTGCGGATGCTTAGAACAGCATGTGTGATTGGTAACGTCGCGTCAAGTGAGTCGATGGTGAGCGATTCCATTCGAAGCGTAAGAGAGCGACGGGCCTGCTCGGCAGACGCCTCCGGTGCTGGGAATACTTCGATAGCTGGAAGGGGCTCACTGTCCTCGTCTCCGTTCTCTGAGCTCTGCGCTGGGACCGAGAAAAAATCCTCGTAGTGGAAGAACAAGTACCGACTTAATTCTTGCGTTGCAACTTCGAGGATCTGCAGGTCATTCTCGCACGCAGTCAACGCTTTCATTGACGCTCGTGGTGACATCGCGGTTTTCTTGCGATCCATAACGACTTCAAGCATGCCGATGATGCGCGCCGAGGTGTTGCAGCCAGCAGCCGAGCCAATAGGGTCGAACTCAAACAGCGGAGCAGCGAGGATGTGATCTGCCGGTTTGTAGAGTTCCTTGAAGACAGCGCTGTCCATTGCGCCATCTTCACAATACGCAGAAACTGACGGAACGTACATAGCTCCTCGCTTTGTGAGGATCAGTTGGGCGAAGCTGCTGCTGAGATTCACGTAGCCCTGGGACAGAGAATCGTCTGCAAACTGTCGACACAAGAGAGGTTATTGTCAGTCCTGGTATACATCGATCAGTTCATTGTAAATCAGCGAACCTTGACGATAAGCTTGCCACCGTCTTGATCAACTACATACAACCGAACACGACGAGCGTTGAACGCCGTCATGAGCGTCATTCGCAAGTACTCGAGCGTGTGGTCGAGCTCGTTCTCTGGCGAAAAATGCAGGAGTAGGTCTTTGCTGAACTGCTTGCATGAGCTTCTTGAGAGTCCTGTTGGAATTGGCGTTGATACCGTTTCCCCCGAAGTGCTAGAGCGCTGGGCAGCCAACATGAACTGGAGAGCCCACTGCTTGAAGCTTTCGGTCTCCGCTCCTTCGCCGCTCAGCTCGTGTTTCTCGTCAATGATCGCTCGAGCGGTCTCTGTGTTGATAAAGTTGATCATATCGATCGGCACCACGAGATACTCGACTGGTTCCATGGCGATGACTTTGTAGTTGGCCTTTTCGTGGACGGAGAAGTAGTCGCCGATGCCGAGCTTGAACTTGGGCGACAGGTTGGCCTGCTCGATAGCGAGTCCGTTCTCCACATCTACAGCTGCGATGGCCAAGTTCCCGCTGCTCACGATGAAGAACTTCTTCTCGCTGCTCTTCTCCACGGGCTGGAGCACCATGGTCTCGCCTGGACGGAGCTGCATGCGCTTGCTGGCGTCCACAAGCATACGGATCTGGTCGGCGGTGAACGAGTTAAAGAATGGCACGCTACACACAAGCGACAGTGGCTACAAGCACACATTTACCAAGGTAAGAGAGACAGAAGAGAGGCTCAAAAAGTTGCTGAGAAGCTCAGCACGCACCGTGATGTTCTGTTGGCGCAGTTCGATCTCGTTCTTGTTGCGGTCGTTGACTTGCATGTTCATGCCCTTCATGAACATGAGCTGGCGGAACGCGAGCTTCCATCGGTTCTCCTTTGCTTCAGGATGCGCTGGCGGTGCTGGCGGAGGCGAAACAGGGGTGCTCACAGCCTCTGAGGCCTGGCGCGTCTCGTCCGCGTCGGCCGACGGAGCCAGCGACGCGTCCACGGCCTTCACGGCAGCACTAGGCGGTGCAGGCAGCACCTCTGTAGGTTCCGCCACGTCCATCGTCTCGCTCGTAGACCTGCTGATGCTCTCTCTCTCTAGAGCCTGCAGTGGTCGATGTATCTGATCGAGTGCGGCGTGGGTGGGTAGTGCAGCGGGCTTTTTCGCCCTCGGTCTTCCGTTTCTCGAAGTCAGCTACAGTGTCGATATAAATAGCGAGGTCGCCGCGCCGTCTCCAGCGCGCCACCTGAGTATTAGCGCCCCATTCGAGGCCGAATCTCATGAGCAGACCGCGCCGCGTACACGCAGCGCCCATGTCTTGGCGTCGCCCCCGTGCCATTGGCGTTCCATTTTGGGCAAGTTCAACTTCCGAGTGTATTATACTGTCTCTTGCAGTACAAATCACTATCACCAAATCCGTACCTAGTCGGGAATATCCAGTACGCGCGTATCGGAGCTGCCCACGCGCACCGCATCACACATGGATGGGGCTCAAGCACGGCGCCGCCTGCGTGACCCATCCCTCTTCATCCACCGCCGCTCTATCCGCGTCATTCCTCCGCACCGCTCCTCCGTATCCGCAGAGAGCTGATTGCCATGGGGCTGCACACACCCTTCGTGAGCCTCGGCATCGATGCGCGCACCGGCAAGGCGTACCACCTCTGCTCCAAAAAGGTGCGATCTTTGCGCTTGCAGCGCGTGCGTGGCTCGTGACGGCGCCGCTGACAGCCGCATTGTGCCTGGGCTTCTCCGCGTGCTCTCTAGTCGCTGCTATCGTTTGCGATTGTCACGCTCATCGTGCTGGCGATGGCGTCGGAGCGACTCGTGTTCAAGACCATGGTCGACCGCATGGAGTCGTATCGGTGCGTACTTTCCGTAAGGTTGGGGAATGACACGCGAGAAATGACCTCACGGAGCTTTCTGGTGGATAGCTACTTCCTGTGCCAGATGATGACCTTCCTGTTCATCCCTCCGCTCTTCTGTATCGTCGGCTACAAGTCCACTCAGGATGTGCGTAGTGCTGGGAGGTGCTTGCATTTCTAATGTGTTGACGGTCCTCGTGCGTTGCTACCACCGCAGGAGTTCATTGAGGAAGAAGTCACCGAGTTCTCGAAGCTGCACTTTCTTGCCATGGGCATGCTGGATCTTCTGCATGTACGAGGCTCATGCTCTCGGCTACCACGGTGGAGTACTCCACCCTGATGCTGACCTTGCGAATGCTGGATGTTGCTGCAGGCGATGATGTTATTTATTGCTGGCGGCATGACGGAGCCGATGCAGACGCTCCTCTTCTTGCAGGCGTCCATACCCGTTACAACGCTCCTCTCCGTACTCATCTTCCGCACCAGGTAACTGCAAGCCAATCTCTCTTCACACGTCTACGTGTTGTAAAATGTTACTGATGCTGCTCATCCTTCACTCGGACAGGTACTCAAAGAAGCAGATCATTGGCAACATCCTCATGGCGGCTGGCTTGTTCGTGGCGTATCTACCAACGATGGAAGAGTGCGTCCCAATGATTGGGCTTCCCTGTCCTTGGATTCCATGCTGACAAGTGACGTGTTGTTGTGCAGCTTCGACTCAGATGATCTGGCAGACCGAGAGGTTGCATGGAACTCGTACGTACCTCACCGTCCCAATAGCTCCAGTGGATCATATCTCCTAACGCCAGGATCTCATGATATGCGCAGTCTATTTTATCTATTAGCGGCGGTCCCAGGAGCACTCTCGATGCTCTACAAAGAGCGCGCGATCCGCGACCAGCCCATGGACATGG
>JAADVE010000208.1:0-26996 GCA_023334595.1 Pythium utonaiense | reverse complement strand
TGGCTGGCTGACCACACACCGCTGAAGCGTGCGATGCTCAAGTCGGAGCTGGTCGATCAGTGTTCGCGCACGGTGAGCTTCTTGCTGTCGAGCATCGCGACAGGATTCAAGGATAGGACGCTTAATTCAACGTGGCACCACCTGCAGGACAGCAAGCGGCTGTACGCGCATCTCGTGATCCTCGTTGCACGATGCGCGGGGCGTGCGTCGTACACCAACAGCAAGAGCACTGCGACCGTCTCACCGTCGCAGTACTGGACCTTGGTCTACGAAAGCAGCAACGCAATGCTTCGTTACATCGGAGACGTTGATGCACACGACCGATGGCAACTGCACCGATCTGTGGCTCGCATGGAATCAGCCCAATACCTCGGGGCGGGGACGGGCGAAGGTCACGGCGTTCATAATCCGCGTAGCATGACCAATTGGCTGGGCAACTCCGTGTCTGATGACGAGGACGAAGAGGAGGAGGCGGAGGATTCCTCGGATGCAAACGATCTGGACGAAAAAACTACTCTGGCAATGCTTGAGCAGCAATCTGCTCAAGCATTATCGTCAATCGCCAACCAGGCAGGCTCGGCTCTCCTTGGAGTACCCAGTTGGCCAGCCAGGAAGCGCCAGCGTGCTCTCAGGCTTCGACTAGGCAACCGATTCATCGCTGCACTCGCAAAAGACGGTCGCTTCGTGGCGGAGATCCTCCTCAACGGCCGGGAGCTGCTGCGTCTAGGCGAGTTGAACGCATCCACCGACCAGGGTACCGACTACGAGTACGTCGGCTCGTCATGGATGGTGCTGTACACGGAAGTCCTGGAACGTTGTCAGGGAATGGTCAAGCTGCAGGCAGTGACGGACGAGCTGCTGGCCGACGTCCCGGACGAGTACCTGGACCCGCTGCTCAGTACGATCATGACTGACCCCGTGCGTTTGCCGTCGGGCAACATCGTGGACCGCGCGGTGATCGAGCGGCACTTGCTGTCGGCACCGTCCGACCGCATGGATCCGTTCACGCGCGTGCCGCTGACGCTGGACATGCTGACACCATGCGACGGTCTTCGCCGTGAGATCAAAATCTACTTGCACTCCAAGCTGCAGCACCTGGACAACAAAGAAGACGATGTGCTGGCTAGCTGGGGACTCGGCTGGGACAGCATCTTCGATGCCATGGCGGATCCCAAGGCCGACGATAGAGTAGCTCAGTAGGAGCGAGTTGTGTGTGGAAATGGACTGGCGTTTCGTACACCGTCAACTCCATGAGCTCGTCGTCTCGCTAATGGAGACCGTCGTCATCTTCGTTCATGACCTTGACGTACCTGGCCTGGGAAGATGGCTTCAATACTCCAAGCAGATCAAAACAAGGTGAGATGGTTTGAGCGAGACCACATGAAGGTGGATCCTGAAAGGACGCGAGCAGCGTGCGCACAATGCTGTGGGTGTTCCCACCGCCCGACGGACTTGGACTGCAGTGGCCTGCGCGTGGCGATGAACAAGTCCAAGCGCAAGTCTGCGACCGTCTTCTCACGCGATGAGATCGGCGTGGAGCAGCTCCAGTCGCTCAAGGAGAAGTTTGCGGATGGCGATCTGAATGAGAAAGAGTTCGTGAGTCTCTTCCGCGAGATCATCGACGCGTCGCTGAGCGAGACGCAGCTCACGGAGCTGTGCGTGGAGCTGTCTATGTGACTTCATGTGCGTGTGAGTGCATCTTGAAGGGACTGACGATGTTTGGCGTGTGGTCCGTTCGTAGATTCCAGAAGATCGATGCCAACTCGGACGGCACAGTGGACTGGGATGAGCTCACGAATGTACGCATGTGCCTTGTGCTCTAGTGGCTTCCGTAGCTGGATGCTGGTGGTGACTCACGGGGGACTGGCGTGTGTTGAAGTATATGTTCCTCAGTGGCAGTGACAACTCAGCCGAGTTCATTGGCGACGACAACAACGCATTTTACGAGACGTACCAGCCCGACAAACTCGGGGAGATCACGTCCGACAGCAGTAGTGCGAGTAGTGCCGCTGGGAGTGGTGCGGGATCAACTTCTGCTGCTGGTGGGGGCTCGGCTGGAGAAGCCACGACAGTACGGCCAGCGTATTACCATAAAGACCTCATCACGCGAGTGATTCGACTGGACAAGCCGTATCTGTACCTCACCGCGAGCAAGGACGGCAGCGTGCGAACTTGGAATGCGCATACCATGCAGTTCCAGAGCGTGCTGACGACTGGGAAGAACTGGCTGACGGACTGCTGCGTCATGCGTCGTTCGAACCGCCTCGCAGTCACATCCATGAACCGAACACTGGGCATCTACGATCTCGGCTCCAACACGCTCATCGGTGAGATCAGCGAGTACTCCAAGCGGCAGGCCATTCCTTTGTGTGTGGAGTACGTCGAGAAACCAGCAGACGGACGCGAGGCACTTGTCATCGGAGATGATACTGGTGGCATCACAGTCATGACCTGCTCAGACCAGTGGCTCGCGTGCGACGGTCGCTCCACAACCAGCACCGCTACTGCCGCTGCAAGTGCCGGTGGCTCTT
The DNA here is from genome assembly GCA_023334595.1 of Pythium utonaiense. Taxonomy (NCBI): domain Eukaryota; phylum Oomycota; class Peronosporomycetes; order Pythiales; family Pythiaceae; genus Pythium; species Pythium utonaiense. Next base: position 24,465 of record JAADVE010000208.1, on the reverse strand, counting down.
CCTCTTCTTCTTCCACGTCTGCTTCGTCATCGTCGTCATCTTCGGGAGGCGCTGTCGCCTCCGGAGGAAGCAGCGGCACTGTACAAACCAACGTCGCCGGTAGTGCGTCGCTGGAAGCCCAAGGCTTCTCCTCTCGCACCAAGTTTAAGAAGCATACGGACTGGGTCACGCGCGTCAAGTGGGTCAACGATATGCGCGCAATCGTCGCGACGTCACTCGACACCAACATCTCGATCATCGACATCGACCGCATGGTCGTCAAGTTCGAGTACAACCGTCACAAGAAGGGTGTGTTCGATCTGGTGTGGTGCTCGTCCACGCGGCTCATCGCGAGCTGCGGCATGGAGCGCGACATTTCCATTTGGAATCCCTACTCTTCCCAGCGCGCGGTCGCCACACTGCGTGGCCACACGTCGTCAGTTGTACATCTCGTGAGTGACGACGAGAACTACCAGATCATCTCGGTCGCCTCCGACAACACGTTCAAGGTATGGGACGTGCGCAACCACCGCTGTCTGCAGACGTGGGTCGACAAGGCAAAGACCACGGGCGGTGCGGAAAACCGGATCTCAGCTCTGCTCTTCGATGCCAAGCAGCCGTGTCTCGTGAGCGGCACCACGCACCTCACGCGGTGGCCTTTCAAAGTGCACAACGACGACGATGAGGAAGGCGATGCAGTGAAGGAAAAGCCCATGTGTGTGGCGTCCTACAACAGCGTGTTCCACCAGGTCGTGACGGCCGAGATGAGCGCTGAGTCAATCGTCAAGACGTGGAGCGCAGAGACTGGAGACGAGATCTGCAGCTTCTCGAACGCCCATGGCCAGAACCCAGTGACCGCCATCTCCTTCGACTATCCAGGTCGGCGGTTGCTGACTGGAAGCCACGATGGTGCCCTCATCAAGATGTGGAACTTCAGCAACGGCGCGCTAGTGAAGCAGTTCCTGAAACAAGAAGAGAGCTCAGTGTCCACCGGCTCCTCTGGCGCAAACGGAGGGGGCTCAACAGGCAGCTCAGTGACTGGAGGTGCATCTGGGGGCGGTGGAACCAGCGCGACAGTGTCTTCACTAGCGGATGACTTGGCTTTTCTAGGCATCGACAGTGGAGACGGAGACGATGACGCAAACGACAAGTCCAAGAAAGGTGCCAAGTCTCCAGCTTCCGTCACGCCAGTCTCGCTGTCTGTGTCTCCGCGGAAGCGCAACAAAGTGCGGGACATCATGTTGCTACCACCGACGTTTGGTGTCGATCTGGAAGGCCGCAAGAACGCGAATGCGTTGAGCCAGTACGTGGAACTACCGTCGCCCACACGCACGCGGCTTCAGCCCAAGGCAGAAAAGGACAACAAGACATCCTTCCCGGACCGAGCGAGACCGCCACCCCCGACAGTGAGCAATCAAATCGATGCTTCTAATGGCGGAGTACCTTCCGCTGGGACCGCTCTAACCGTGGAGCCCACGCCGCCCACCGACGACGTGCCTGCTCACCAGGTCCGCACGCCACGAGCACGTCGCTCTAGTGTCTCGAGCACAAACAGCACCGGTTCCACAACGAATCTTGCGGCAGAGGCAGCAGCAGCGCTGCTCGAAGCGTCCTCGGTGGCGGCTAGCAAGGGCAGCAAGTACTGCGAGAAGGAGGTAACTAGCATCCTGGATATCGAGCGCAACCTGCGTGTGGGAATGGGCGACTATATCTGCCAGCGGTTCGTGTGCTGCGTGGGCTGGGACCGCAACATCTTCATATGGGCTGACAAGAACGACGAAAGCGAGGCGCTGCCCATCCACATCCTGCCTAACCCCAAGACGCTGGCGTCCAACCCGACTAAGTGCCACACCATGGACATCCTTGCACTCGTGTATATCCCGCCAGCTTACATTGCCACCGCTGGACTGGACGGCTCGATCCTGTTGTGGTCCATCAACTCGGGCGACTTCCTATCACGCGTCTACCAAAGCCCGGGGTCGATCGACACGATGTTTTACGCGCAGAAGATCGAGATGCTGTTTGCCAGTGGCGAGACTGGTCAGCTCATCTGCATCGATCGGTCGATGACACCACGAGCCGTCGTAAAACTGGAGCATCCGTACGATGAAGCCGTGACGGCACTGCGTTGTGATCGGACAAATACACACTTGGTCACGGGTGACGCTGCAGGATACATCAAGGTCTGGGACCTCACGATCTCCCCCGACCATGAGGGCGTCCTCTTAGAAGTGTGCTGCATGTGGCGTGCACCGGGGGCTCCCGCTCGCGTTCTCGGCATCGATTTCATCGAGCACGTGCGTGTGAACGAGCCGTGCTTATTGATTGCTAGTGGCAACGGAGACGTGACTCTCTGGACGCTGGATGGCGTCCAGATTGGCTGCTTCGGCAAGCACCGCTCGTGGCAACTGGGACGGCCGTCGTCGTATCTGGCCACAGCGTCGAGTTGCATCTGGCCCAGCACGCCTGCAAGTCGCATCTTAGCGGCCGTCGCTGGGGAGGGTGGTGACAGTATTCTACGCGAGAGTGTGCCGCCTGGGGTGATGGCCGCGACGATGACCAAGCGCCAATTCCTTCCCTGCTTCTCCATCGCAGCACTGAACGGAAACGAAACCGTGCGAGACACGTTCCTTCTCGAAGACTCGATGCCGAAGCCAGGTGAGGTCTGGGTGTGCGTGTCCGGCCACCGTAGCACTCGAGCGTCCACCATCAATGCGAAGAAAGGCCAAGAGGCTACTCCTGTGACAGCGACCACGCCGTCAGTGCCGTCCACACCATCAAGTAACGACCGGCGAGTCAGCAGTCGAGGGTCTGCGTCGGCGGAGGGAGGAGCAGGATCCTCCTCCTCCAGCTCTGGCATATTGCCAGCGATGTTCCGGCGGACCAGCAACAATGCAGGCGGAGGTGCCGGCTTTCTCCAGGTCCTGGGTGCAGTTGTCATGCGCGAGACGCTGGCGTCGTTACCATTCTTGCAGCAACGACTAGCAGAAATCGCCAACGAAGTCACCGACATCATCACCGTCGTGAAAGTCACACGCGGTGAGATCTCGTGCTGGGATGGCAATGGCCACAAACCCCCTCTGCTCAAGGTGCTGGAGATGAGCGAGTTCGTGCGGAAGGCTGGGTGGATCAAGCAGCCACTGCTCACGCAGTACATCGGCCGCATCTTCGTGTACGTGTGTGTCTTGATCACTTTACCAGGTATGGAGCGCTAATGTTTTATCCCTTGACGTGCTGTGTGTGGATGATAATAGTGAGGACCAGACGCAATTCCAGGTCAACGGGATCAGCCTCGTGCCTGTGGATCCGGTACGTATGCGATGACTGCAGTACTCCTTGGGTGCTAGTATCTTACTGAACGATCGTGAACAGAATAAACCAGAGCGTAAGACATTCACGCTGATAGATATCAACGGTCAAGAGCACGCTGTGCAGCCTCTCAACGAAGCGTTGTCCACCGCGCGCACCAAAGTGCTGGCCCAGTTGGAGGCCTTGCAGTCTCAGCAAGGTCGCCACGCCAGCAGCGTCGGTCTCAGCACTGGCCCACGATCGAAGCGCCTCACAGCCACGCCGGCATCCATATCTCCTCGCGTGGAAAGCAAGAAACCCTCCGAGGCAGATCCTATCAGCGAGGGCGGCACCACCGCAGCTCCTGTCGATGGCTCGGGCGTGGCACCGTTGCCGTCTGCCGCTACTACACTCACTACGAGCGTGACAGCAGTCAACGCGCTCCCACTGATCAAGACAAAAGAGAGACGTGTGATGGGAGGCCTGCTGCCTAAGAGATCTTCTGTGCGTATGCGTCACGACCAATCCGTGGACTTTCGCCGTATCCACGCGCCCGAGGACGTGCCCAAGAACTTCCGCACGGCACTTCAGCAGCGTCTGCAGGCGTCTTTCAACGCGAGTGTGAATAGTACCAATGCTGCCGCGTCTACTGGTGCGAACAGCCACAACAACAACAGTAACAACCCAAGCAGTCGAATAGCGCGAGCTGCTGGTGGCGGAACACGATTTGACGGTGTGATGCCGGAATAGATGTAGCGGAGACTACCGCAAGCTCTGCCTACTGGCGGCATTTGTGGTATCCTCTGGGTGCCCGTGTAGTTTGAACGTGACACCCGCAGAGTATCTCACAAGACCCGTACCGGTATGGTGAGACGAACAAATCGCCCCTCCACGATGCTGAGACACGAGAGACCAACAGCAACAGCAACAACAACAACCTACGAGGTGCCAACACGAGGTATAGCGGTCGTCCTTCAACTTCATCAACCGTGGGGCGATCTCACGTGCGTGTCACGCCCACGTTCACAGTCGTCTCGTTCGAACGCCTAGTGACAACAAGGATGCGGCAGCACGCGTTCATCCCATGCAGCAGCGACACCAACAGACACTCCAAATATATTGTCATCTGCGACAATAATTGCACCCTTCTAAGCTTCTCCACACACGCCCACACACCCTGCTGCTTCATGCGGCCTTCCACAGCAATCACTGCAGGAGCGTCTTCCTAGCGCCACGTGGGGTGGAAGATACACGTAATGTGCGATGGCGTGTTGGTCAGTCCTTCGATCCAGCACGTCGCTTGGATAGGCCACAAGATGCTGGTGCCTCAGCCGGTGACAGCACTTGATGGTGGCGGTCGTTGCCGTGACCGTTCAACCCGACTGAAGTTGACGTCGGCAGTCGACCCCAAGCGGCGTGGCACCCAGGACATCGCATGCCGGGACTTCCAGCGCCAGACAGACGTTGCGGTTCTTGGCGGTTTGGCTGCCAGGAAGGCAAGGCGAACGCCGCGGCGCCGCGTAACGCCGTTGCTGCGATCATTCTGCCTCCAAGGGCGTCCCCTAGGTATCACCTCTCTCAACCCAGACGTCGCTAGAAGCTCTCTCTCTCTCTCTCATTCGAGACGATGCTGCTCTGATTCACGCACTTCGATCCGAAGCAAACCGTCGTGCGTGACATGGCTGAAGCAACGGAAGCGGCGCGTCCGTTCGGCCCGCACCCACTAGATGCCCACCAGGACCAGCATGCGCGTCCAGCGACCCGCTCATCGCTCAGCCAGCCAGCCACCGTCGCATTTCGCCAGCGAAACCCCTGCGCCGTGAGCGGATCCGCGCAACCGCCACACACACACACACACCGCCCGAGTGTCTGCGCATGCGAGAGGATCCCCACGCCGCCAGCAGGCCTCCGAGCACGCGCACAGACACGTCGACGCAGTGACCACAGTGGTCGCCTGTGAGCTCTCCATCCAGCAGCTGTGCGCGCCGCCCATGCAGGCAACGTCGACGCATGCGATTACTCACCCGCATGACCACGTGGTCGCTGTCTGCCTGACTGACTGGGTGGATGGATGCGCATGCGCATGCGTTTCGATCTTGGAGAGGTGCGAGAAGGGCAACACAGCGGACGCAGCCCCAACCCTACCGTCCAGCGTCCCCTCGCTCCGCCGGCGATCTGTTTCAAACAGCTTGTCCATCCCCCACGTCACAGTGGAGCAGTGCTGCCGTTGGCTGTTTTAAACACTGACGTGGCCGTGGTTCTCTGTTCTCCTCCGCTCGTCCGCTGTTCTCGTCCGCTCCGTCCGCCCGTTGTTGCCGTTGGGGTTTCTGTTCCGGACTCGCATCACTCGCCGCATTCTTCAACTCTCCCCACGCCGCCCACACGACGCCACCACCAACGCGAGCGAAGCGCCACCACCATGTCCACGACGCTGTCCATGCCCTCGCCGCACGGCCACCACGCGCTCAGCCACGGCGCCTTCGCGACGTCGCTGCAGCTGTCGCCGGCCTTCCGTTCGCTGCACGCGGCGGCGCTGCGCCAGCGCCAGCACGAGTTCGAGCGGCTGCGCGAGCTCGCGAGTGACGAGTTCTCGGACGACGAGAGCGACGGCGACGAAGAAGAAGAGGAGGAGGACGAAGGAGAAGGAGGGGACGAGTACGACAGCGATGCGAGCGAAGAGGACGAGCCGGTGGAGCAGGAGACGGCGGCCGAGGCGGCCGGGGAGGTGGAGGCCCGCGAGGAGGATGCGCTGGGCCACGACAGCGACATCGACACGGACGAGGTCGTGCTGCTGCCGTTCATCCGCCCCACGGTGTCCTGTGTGGCGCACAGCGCCCCGTCGAATGACTTTATGAGTCCCAAGGTGAGTCCACGGATGTCTGCGAGTGAGCGAGGACGGCGTCGAACAGGGAATCTCAGATGTGATATGTTATTCATAGGCGGACGACTGGACAATAGTCGACAAGTCACCCACGTGCGAGGGCACGTTGTTCGCCAACATCAACCTGGCGGAGGCGTGGTTCACGCAGCCGTGAGCGCCAGCCATCGCGACCCGACACCCTATTTACGTTACCGTTTATTAGAGCCGACGACACGTGTCGCCATTAGAGTTTCATGTACCAGTATAAGAAGACAATCACCACGTCTTCCATTCTCCCTCCACTCGTCTGTGGTTTGCTGTTCGTGTTGCGTATCGCTACGCTGCGCTACGTGTGTGTCCTACTCCTGAGTGGCCGCTGCTCCAATGTCCTTGGCCAGCACCAACGTCCGCACGTCCTCCACGAGCGACGGCCACATCGACGCGTCGGCCTCGTTACCTTCGTCGATCGCCAACCGAGCCGCAACTACCAGGAACTCGTCCAGGCGATCGAACGCAGCCGCTGGAGTAGTAGACTTGAATGCCCGCAGCACCATCGAAGCGACTGCGACGTTCTCGCGTGGTAGCGACATAGGCAGGCCGGTGGTTTGCTGGAAGAAGAGCTGCAGCACGAGCGCCGCCACGGCCGCGTGCTCGTCATCCTCCGTGATCTCGAGCGTACCGACGACTCCGTGGCGGTACGCGAAGATGACCTGGCGCTCCTTCTTGCGGTCGGTCTTGCGCAGCGGCACGCCCAGTGCGTTCGCCACGACGGGCAGGTGCGTGGAAAAGTCGCCCAGCGATCGTCGGCCAGCCGTCGCAAACGTCCACAGTCGCACCAGCGCCGTCGCGGTTGCAGGCGGCAGGTTCGACTCCAGCGTCTTCTTGTTCTCTTCACTCAGCGACGACATGATGGTCTTCGTGGACTGCGCGGACTCGTCCACTTGCTCGCTGCCGGTAGGATTCGATGGCGTGAAGAGCGAGTCGAACGACGGGACGTCTTCAAGTTCGACATTCTGAGAGGCGGCGACGAAGCTCGTCACGAGCGTGCCGATCTCGGCGCCGATCGTCTCCAGCAAGTGGATTTCGAGGGTCTTGAGATGCTCCAACGCGACGGCGTCTGCGCCATCGACGTGCAGCTCGAGCTTGTTGTAGCCCTTCTCGTAAATGGCAAACATCGTCAGCAACGCGTCCAGTTGGTCCTCAAACTTCCGGCGCAGCTCACGCAGCGATACGGCGTCACCACGGTGGACGCTGGAAAGGGCCGTGGCGAGTGCAGACGAGTAGATCTTGTCGATCTCCACCTCCAAGTGCTCTGCGACGTGCTCCAGCAACTCTTCCTCGTCCTCTGTCTGTGGGAATGCCTCTGCAAGCATGGTGTGGACTTGTTCAGGCGATGGCGTGATCGACTTGACTGATGACTCGGCTCCGCCTTGCTTGCGGGGCCGCTTGGTATCTTCTTCTTCATCGTCGTCCGCTGCTCCTTTCTTGCTACGCTTTCCCTTACCACCTTTCGTTGCCTTGGTCGTGCTTGCGTCCTCCGCAGCACTCTTGCCCTTGCCTCGCTTGGCCTTCTTATCGCTCACTACGGGCTCCTCTGCACTTGCCCTGGACGCCTTCTTGCCCTTCTTCCCACGCTTACCGCCTTCGTTCTCATCGTCTTCATCTTCCTCTATGTCCTCCTTCGAGTCTCCTGTACTGATGGCACCAGATCGCTGCTGCGTCAGAGCCGCGCGCTGTGCCTTTGTCGCAGCGTCCTTCTTGAAAATCTCCAAAGACGCAGCCAAGAACGCCTTGCTCACGGCATAGGCGTCTGCCAACTGGATCGCCTCACCTGAGCCGCGTGCCACGAGCGAAGACTTGCTCAGCAGCATACCGGCGTCCACCGCGTGGATAGCGCTGGGCAGGACCGTGCGCACGTCCAAGAACGACGCATCGTGCACAGCGAGCTCGATCGATCCCTCTAGCTGCAGCTGCAGCGCGTGGCTGACCACGCAGTCCTTCAATGCGATGGCGTCGGGGAACCGCTTCTTCAGGAAATCGTAAGGCCGCGCGACTTGCAACTGCTGTGCGCGAGCGTGGTCTAGGTATCCGTTCTGCTGGAAGAACGAGTACATGCTCTCTCGCTGCGCCTCCATGAACACGTATGGCACGTACTCTCGGCCGCGCAGTGTGCCCATCAACACACGCGACTGGATCAGCTCCGGTAGGTACTCGTCCACGACCTTCTCTTCAAACCGGTACGCTCGCACCAGATCCGGGACGAACGTCGGTCGCGAGATCGCCGCGAACACGCCTCGGATCTGCGCCTTCTGGCTCGCCACGAACGAGTTGGTGTACAACACGTTGCCTCGCTCCTGGGCCTTAAGGATCGAGCCGAGCCGCGACGCCACGACCTCCTTCATGTACTCGACGGCGAATCCGAACTGCTGCGCCAGCTCTCCAACCGTGGCTGTGCCGCTCTCCTGGAGCAGCGTGTTGGTGTCCTCCATGATTGCGTCCAAGTACCAGTTCGTCACGACCTCCTCGCCGTTGTTCACGACAAAGTACTGGCTCGCATTGGCACCGCTGGCGTGCTTGTTGGCGCGCGCGACCTGCGCGACATGGCGCTCCACGTAGCTGCGGTCGATGCTCAGCAGCTGCTGCAGCTCCGACAGCGAGATGCGGCCGCCGTTGAGCGCGACGTGGTCCTCGATCTCGCGCTCCACCTGCGTGGGCGTGAGGATCTGCTTGCCCGTGAGCGTGTGCACGAACTGGATCTTGCCCAGTTGCTGCAGCTTCGTGAGCAGATCGATCACGTTGTGGTCCGACAGCTTCAGCGCCGACTCCTGTTGCTGCACGGCAGCCAGCTGCGCCTGCAGCAGCGCGATCTCGTCCATGGCGGCGGCGCGGCGGTCTCGGGCTTCCGACGTTGGTGTCAATTGCGCTTCTCAATTGAGCTGCTCCCTTGATGGGAGCGACCCTACCACCACCAAACCTCCCATATATGATTATTGATATTATACAATGTCGTTATTTCTCATCTCATCGTTTTAAAAACCTATATAATACGATATTTGGTTAGAATAGATACTCGGATCGGCGCTCACACACCAAGTATAAACGTTGTTATGTCTCAGACAGTACTACATGCATCACCTCGCTTTAATGACTATTTGAGCTCCTGGTTTAGTGACCATTTTGCGCCTTTCCCGCGCTTCATCGTGCCAACATGAACATGGAGGTGGTGTTCGAGATCGCGGAGGAGAACCTCAAGGTGTTCGTGGCGGCGCTGCACTGTCTCTCACAGATCGGCAAGGAGCTGTCGGTGGAGAGCGACGCGCAGGGTCAGCTCACGTGCCGCGCGCTCAACGACGCGCACTCGGCGTCCGGCCAGATCACCTTCGACCGCACGTTCTTCGCCGACGCTCGGCTCGTCGACGGGCAGAGCTCCAACGCGAGCGGCTACAGCAGCACACCCAGACGTGCACTGCCCTTCGTGCGCTGTAAGGTGTTTGCCAAGTCATGTGCCAACATCTTCCGCACGCTCAAGCATGTGCGCAGCCTGCAGATCGGCTTCCTCGTCCACACGCTCGACAGCCAGGCGCGCCAGGAAGATGATGACGACGACGCCACCCAGGAGGGCGAGCTGGACGTGGACTGCGACGAAATCCGCTGGCGTCTGCGCTGCGACTTCGACATCACCAAGACCCACCGCATGAAGGTGCACGCCGGCCAGATCATGCGCGCCGTGTTCGACCGCCGCGCGTGTCCGAGCCATTTGGTCGCGCGCCACTTCCACTTGACGTCGCTTCTCGCACACATCCACCACAGCAACGAGGTCGCAGTCACTTGTGCCGAGACCCAGGTCAAGTTTGAGAGCTACTTCCCTTCTACGGGCGACGGTGCGTGGCGAGAGGCCGGGGAGGCGGTCGCCTGTGGACAGCAACTGAAACTGACTGTATGTGGGTGTTGTAGGCAAGGCACATCTCCACACGGAGACCGCGGTGGACAGTGCCGAGTTCCAGGAGTACACGCTTGCTCCCAGTAGCATCGGTATCGATTCGTCTGTGCAGCTCATCTTCTGCTTGAAGGAAGTGCGGGTACGATGGGGACGCGAGGGGGTGTGGAGACATATGCACTGGACGCGAGTATGCTAACACGGGAGACGCGCTGCTTGTAGGCATTACTGGCGTTCTGCAAGACCAGCGACATAGCGGAAGTTCAGTTCTACTTTAGCTCCAGCGGCAGGTACGGGGGCGTGATAATTTGAGCCCGCAGACAGAGAAGATGGAGATTCACTGGACCTGTGTCGTTTGTAGCCCTGTGCTCCTGTCTGCTGAGTCTACGGCTTTGTCTAAAGTCGCGATCGAGATTACTCTGTCCACCGTCACGACGTTTCTCCCAGCCGCTTCACAGACTCGCAGGTACGCATGCCCTGTGTGGTAGTTTCATGGTAACATACTGACGCTTTGGTGTGATGGATCGCCGCCTCCCCTTCCCCCCGAAACAGCGAAGAAGAGATGCCGCTGTCCAATCGAGAAGCTCCACACGAGAACCAGGGTCTCGATGCAGCATTGTACGTGTCTTCCACTGATCTCGTTGCTGTGACCGCCTGAATTGGTCTACTGACGGCGGATCAATGGACCTTTTCGAACTCCCTCGTGCAGACTGGAGAGCGACTCATCTCAGCAGCAACAGCCCCGATATCTATCGCACACCAAGCGGATGCGAATCGACTGAGATCGTTGTCGCTTGTCTACACAATGGATGCGTTGTCTGACTCTGTGACGTGTGATTCTGTGCTTGTTTGTGTGACGTTTCGCGCATTAAAGAGACGCGTCGCTTCGAACCTGCAGGCCACTACGGTCAAGCAACCGGCACAGCGAACATGGTGCGACGCGCGTCGACCAATGACCAGCAGCATGAGGCGGAGGAGGAGGAGGAGGTGAGCATGTCGGACACCAGTGACTCCGGAGATGACGCATCGAGTGACCAGCAAAGTGCGTCCTCTAGTGGCGGAGAAAACAGCTCCGGTGCATCCGATGCATCTTCCAACGCATCAAACCAGTCGTCAGACGCGTCTGAAACGAGGAACACGCTCGTACGAGGGAGGCGTCCACGGCGATCGCGACCGAGGACACGTCCGAGAACCAAGCATCGAAGAGATCGCCAGCAGAAATCCGGTGGTAGCTTCCCTCTCGTGCGTGCTCAGCAGTCATCGTGGAATGCGCGGGAGCGCCAATTCGAGACGTTCCGCTCCGGTTTCATTGTTCTGCCGGTGCCTGAGGGTGTGACACGAATTGATAAAGCGCGTGGGTACTGCCTTCACATCAAATCTGTCGTCCACTGGGTCATCCCCGAGTCGATCCTATCGTCCAATGCAACGCGTGCTCGGATTCCAAACAACAACAACACGCTGGTGACCGCACCTACTGGCGATGGTGAAGGCGATGCTCAAAACGACGACGACGACGATCAAGACGTGTTGCTGACGCTCGGCGTGCACGTGAGCCTCTTCCATGCTCCGACGAAGCGCTTCTTCGGCAATACGTGGGTCAGCCCTGAGATAGCGATCGACGCTTATCGCATCAAGCCAGATCGCGAGCCGAAAACCAACGCACTGAGGTATATCGCTGACAGTGTCGCGCTCAACTTTCGTGCGTATTTCCTGTCTGAAATCGTTGACGCCAACTGCGTTGGCATCGTCGAGCTGGTCGCGTATCGTAAGGACGTGGATTCCAAGGCGACGGTAGCAGCCGCGGGGTGCGGGTGGACGATCCTTCCGTTGTTTGCCCAGTCCGTAGGCGATGCAACGGCTGCAGCACGCGGAGACAACCAGTTGAGCACGCCGTTTTCTTCCACTGGGGCCACTTCCAGCGGAGAGTCTGTGGGTGTCTTTACTGGCAGTCCTCGCGTGCTTTGGGAGCTACAGGGTGCTGCACAATGGCAAACCCAACCTCGGCATTCTCTAAGCAAGTTCCACTATCAACTCCAGCTCTACGAGCCCATGCAGGTCCTCGGTACTGGCGGGTTTGTGCGACGGAATGAGCTGGTCGGCGCCCTGGATGTGATTCCTGGTCTCAAGCACGGCAACTTGGCGGGTATTGACGCCGGCACGAACCCGAAGCTGCAGCTTCTACGAGATATCGACAGCATCGACCGTGACGATGAGGATGACGGCGACGATGAAATCGCTGCGTACGAAGAGGCCCTGGCTTCGTTTGTCCGTATGGCGTCGCTTGTCCCCAAGACAATCCAAGTCGAGGAGAGCTTCACGCTCAACGTCCACGCGCTGCGCGTCTTCATGCACATGCGCAGTGAAATCGAATCGAATCTCATCTCTCGTCTGAAGCTCAGTCGCAAGACAATCCACACCGGCGCCACGTCGATAGAAGGCGGCCATGTCTCCGCTCGCGTGCTCAAACTCTCACTCCACAATGGTCGCTGCTTTCGCACGCGGCAGCACACGATCCCGCTGAAGGTTGATGGTGATGGCAATGCAAGCAGCTCCAGCGGTGGTGACGACATCATGCGATGTGCGCAAACGGCTCCGGCACGTTTGAAAGGCTTCGTGTTTCACCCGTTCATGTCCGTGGTCGTGTCTTTGCAGTTCACAGTCCACTTCCGCGTGACGTGGCCACAAAAGCTGAAGCAACAAGCTATGGAGAGTAAGCCGAAGAAGGTTCTACCAGAGGACGATGTAGTCACTGTCACGATGGCGTCACGTGTCATCGTCCCAAGTGACGGCAAGAGACTGTTCCTGTACGATAAAGATCACCCAGCAGTCGGTGTCGGCGATGGTGTGTCTCCAGGTGGCGAGAACAAGCACCGTGTTCTCCACGTTGACCTGCTGAGCGGCCCTACGTGTCGTCCCTACACGGAGAACCCCGTGTACACACCGCCGGATCATGTCTTGGGAGCTAGTCATCTCACGCGGACTAGAATGCGAGAATCCTTCGCATTCGCTGATCTTGTGCTCGGTGTAGACGGGGACAAGGACGCCCAAGAGAAGCAGCAGCCAATCATAGAGAAGCCCAAGGTGGAAGCTCCACCAGCAGCAGAGCACTGGGCAAAACGGATCTTGGCAAGAGCTGATGCGAACTCGGTGCTCGCACAGACGCTCAACGCTTTGGCGACAACTTCACCTCCTGTTGTGCAAGTGCCTGGTTCGCCGAAGAAGACGAAGGAGGAGCGCGGCACGTCCCCTGTGAGACCGTCCTCGCCAGTAAAAGCAAGCAAACCAAATGCAGTCGACCCGATACCTGTACTTCCTCTCCCAGCCGGACCGACACCGTCCACTGAGCTCAGTCGTGCGTCGAAGACGTTGCTGATGCGCTACGGCTTCGTGGACGCTCACGACACAACCGCAGTTTCAGCCGGCGCAAAGCCTACTGGGTCGTCCCAGGGTGCTACCAGCAAGAAGCCTGGCGCTGCTCTCGCGAACCCGATCAAGTCGTTGCGGCTTGAACTCGAAGATATTTACAAGGCCCACGAGATCCGCTTCCACTTTGCCGCCTTCCGAACAGTTTCCTCATCAACGATCTCGTCGCTTCCGTCTCGGATGTACTTCACCTTCCAGTTCTACAGGTTCGCGCCAACACGGACGGAAACGCTTCGGCTCAGCAATGCTTTCGCCAATCCTCCGGCAGCGAGCCAAGCGAACAACGCAGCAGGCAAAACGTTTCTGCTCATGCGCGAGAGCCCTGCGAACAAACCGTCCCTCGCAATCCAATTCGATGTCGACACGACCGCGTCTCAGAGCCCGCTCGAACAACGTGAGTTTGCTGGGTACTTGCTCAACAAGCAGCTCTACGTGGATGTGTGGGATGCGGACAGCCTATTCCAACTGGGAATGTGCGCCATTCCTCTCCACGAGCTGCTGCGTCAAGGTGCTGGAGTGAAGAAGTTCCAAGGCGAAGTTGACGTGTGGGAGAGCACTGCAGTTCTCGACGACTCATCCTGCAACAGCAGCAGTGTTGCAGTGAGAGAAACTGCACAAGACGACGACGCATCGCGTGTGACTGACCTGCAGGACGTTCGTCAGCCGCGGCAGCGTGGGAATGGCGGTGTAATTGGCAAATTGCAGATACTGCTGAGCAACTACGGCTTGAAGGGCAAGAATACCGTGCTGTCCTCTGCTCAGCCACCGCAGTCTGCGTCAACTGGAGACACAACCAAAAGTCGTAACCACGAGCGTGGTGTTCCAGTGACGATAACGAAGACAAAGCACCGTGTACGCGCTCGTCCATTGGTCGACAACAACGCTGAGCTCTACCGCTTGCTGACGGAGCAGGGCTTCTACGGTGCCAACCAGCCCGGTCGACACGGCGAACCATCGGATCAACATCGCCAGCATCGGAAAATCCTGCAGGCGAGAAGCGCTGGCGATGCGACGACTTTGACGCCACGAGAAATCGATATTTTGTGTGAGCTCTTCCGTGCCAACCCGCAAGCCTCGGCGCCAAATGCCACACGAATCGCGTGCGACCGAGACGGGAAGCGTGGATTAACAGCGCTACTGTCGCTCAAACCACCGCAAGCATCACCAGCCCCACAAGTACCCCCGCTCAACATTTGCCGCGCTGCTCATGTGGACACGTCTACACCATCTCATGTAACAGAAGACCCCGTTGCTCGGCTGCGTGAATATGTCAAGCGTGTCCTAGAGCGTGCAATGGACAAAGGAGTCCACATCCACCAAGTGTTCATAGACTTTGACGCCTCAGGCGATGGAAACCTCAGCTACGACGAGCTGGAGCGTGCGTTGGCACAGCTTGGTGTAATCTCAACGGATGCGACGGCGAAGGCGACGCTGCGCCAATTACTACGTCAGTTCGACCGCGATGGAGACGGCAACGTCTCCTACCACGAGTTCCTGATTTCCATGGGCATTTCCGTGGAGAAGAACAAGCAGGAAGTGGTCCAGACGACGACGATTGACATGGAGACAGCTGTGCGCAAGGTTTTCCAGCGCCTCCAGGCTAAGGGTATCGACATCGAAGAGCTCTTTGACCACTTTGACGTAGACAAGAGCGGAACGTTGGAGATGCACGAGCTGAAGAAAGCTCTGGAGCAATGTCTTCAGGCTGAGGGCAGTGGCGTCGTGGACCAGAGCAATGTCCTCGCGCTGCTGAAAGTGGACGCGCTCCGTGCGCTGATGAAGCGTGTCAACAAAAACGGGGACGACGTGGTGGACTACCACGAGTTCCTGGCTTTTTGTGGTGTGGTGACGAAGACGCCGCGTGAAGAGAAGCGCAAGAAGCGAGCCCTGAGCCGAGCCGAACGCAAGCTCATCAAGCTGCTGCTGCGGGCGATGCGGATGGGCATGACAACGAAGCAGCTCTTCCAGCAGTTTGACAGCAACGCGGACGGCAATGTGAGTGTAAAAGAGTTCGCAAATTCGTTGGATGCTTTGTTCCAGACAAAAAGTGCGCTGACGGACGATGACATTCGCGCGATTACGCTGCGCTTTGACGAGAATGGTGACGACAAGATCTCTTTTGTCGAATTCAAGGGCTTCGTCGAGGAGATCCGAACGGCGCAGGAGCAGCTGACCAAGTTGTTTCGGCCGGTAGTGGACCGGGAAGAGGCACTGAGGGATGAGAATGGTGGCGATTTAGTACCGATCACGCCGTGGAAGACGAAGTGCGCGAAAATATGGAAGTTGAAGCAAGGGCAGGTCGATGAAATGGTGAGGTGGCTGGAGACCGTGGATTTGATCGACGACAAGCAGCGAGTGGACGTCCTGGAACTAGTGCTTCTCGTGTCTCCACCAGCTCAACCATCAAACGCCGAACAGCAGCAACCACCTGCAGTCAAGAAAGCGATCGGTCTTCGTCTTCGTGATTTCCTGAAGGATGCAGTAGGCCAAGGAGTCGACGCACGCGCCTGCTTTGCGCATTTCGACCCGGACGGTGACGGAGAGATCACGACTGCGGAGCTGAAGACGGCGCTTCGACAACTGGGCTCTCAGTTCGAAGATGCGACGGACAAATCCATCGATGCGATGGTGGACGAGCTGGATACCGATGGCAGTGGGAAGCTCTCGTTTGCTGAGTTTCAGAAGCTTTTACCCGCCTCTGCAACAGCCGATACGACAGCAGCAGCAAGTACCGCTACTCGCCAGGCAAAGCCGACATCACCGACGGATGACGTGTTCGAGTGGTTGAGGGGGCTACTCGCATCCGCCGTCTCCAAAGGCATGGACGTGGACGCGTGCTTTGCCCACTTTGACAAAGACAAGAACGGAACAGTCACCCGAGAGGAGTTCTCACTGGCGATGCAGGAGCTCGGTATGGACCCTGCAGCGGCCAGTGGTGGAGGCAAGGGTACCGACACGCTGCTGAAGCAGGTGATGGACAGGATCGACCGCGACGGCAGCGGTGAAATCTCACTCGTTGAGTTCAAGCGTCTGTTTCCTAGTGGGGCTTCCCCAACGAAGTCTATACCACGGAATCCTGCTGCAACCGCGAAGGTGGCCGAGCAAGCGAAAAAGGCTGAGACAAGCAAGCAAGGTGTAGCGGCGGCTCCTCCTGTCGTGGAGCGCCTTCGGCAACTGCTGCGTGCTGCTCAGAGCGGTAACGTCACTGTCGCACAGAGTTTCGCTCATTTCGATATCGACAAGGATGGAAGCATCACGCGAGAAGAGTTTGTGACAATGATAAAGGCTCTGCCTGGATTCGAGAGCGTGTCTGATGACGAGATCCAAGCCGTTGTCGTGACACTGGACGCCAATGCCAGTGGGAGTATCTCGCTGGGTGAGTTCAACACGTTTGTTAACACTGAAGAAGGCAGAAATCCATCAGCAACAGGAGCTGTCGACACCGAAAACAATGAGAAAGAAGAGAAAACAGATCCAATCGACAGTGCTGGAGCTTCTAAAGGAGGAGCGCCCGCTGGAAAAGGGCGATTGCAACGTGCGGGATCGTTTTCAGGTCGACCGAAGGGAGCTGCAGCAGGTGGAGTTCAGCGCGCTGGAACAGACTCGGAGGTAGTTGCTGGTGAAGCTGCTCGCGGTAAAACGGGTGCTTCTGCCCTGCAGGGACGACGACCGTCGTTAGCGGAGACGAGAGCAGCAGCAAAGAAAGCGATGGTGGGGAAAGCGTCGACAACTCAACCAAGTGACGTTGGGGCAGAGGAAGTATCGGCAAAAGAACCAAGTGAAGTTGCAGCCGTGAGTGTGCCTGACGAGACCCATGCATCGGAGAAATCCGTCATCCCAGAATCTGAGAAGCCAGAGGAGGATAAGGTTGTGGTCAGTCAACCAACGACCGCACGGCGTCCATCTCTAGCAGAAGCACGGGCAGCAGCGAAGAAGGCAGCAGCGAAAAAGCAACCACGAGCAGAGGAAGTCAAGTCAGGCGAAGATGCTAGTGCTGCCATCACACTAAATCCACCGCCTACTGCGGGAGAAGGTGAGCCGTCGGGGGCAGAGAAGGACGCGGCAAACGCCGACGCAGGGGAGGAAGAGAAGACAGAAGAGGCGACGATGGATCGAAGAGGAGCTGATGCACCGCTCCAAGCGGCATCTGAAGATCGCCAACTCAAAGATGATAAGGCTCCTGAAGAAGCGCCACCAGCTCGCGATGCAGGAGCGACGATGGCGGCAGACATAGGAAGTGGCTCCAAGAGAGAAGACGTCGTGTCCGCTGTGAAAGGCGATTCGGAGTCGAAGGAATCAAGTGATGCAGTGCAGCCGCTTCAAATCACCGTCAAAGAAGTCGAGGCAAACGCCGTCGTTGATAAACTCCCGTCGACGGAACAGGAGACAGCGTCGAGTGCGGTGTCTGGAACGAGTGCTCGTCGTCCTTCTCTTGCCGAAGCTCGTGCGGCTGGGCGAGCAGCTGCAGCGAAACCAAGTCCTGTGACGGCAACAACAGCAAGTGGGAAACCTCCTGTTGGAGGCCAGCGTCGTCCTTCACTCGCCGAGACACGAGCTGCAGCCAAAGCAGGACTCGCAACCAAGTCAAAATCAACTCCAAGCTCTTCCAGTGCAGCACTGCCCAATGAATCGGCCGAAGTGAAGCGTGGACTCGCGAGCTTACAGGCTCTGCTGTTGAAGGCTCAAGCGAGTGGCGTGGACCTGAGCACGGCGCTCAGCCACTTTGACAAAGACGAGAATGGAAAGCTCTCGTACGACGAGTTCGCCAACGGTCTAAGCGCATTGGGGTCTGACCTTGCAACTCTCTCACCAGAAGATGCTCGGGCGTTGGGCAAGTGGATCGACGTGGGCGTGAAGGGCCACATCACGCTGGCAGACTTTGAAGTGTTCGTGCAGACACCATTGCCGGCCGCAGTCATAACAACTACTGCTACGACTGCTACGACTGTGTTGACCAACAAAGCACCGACCGATGCGGAAAGCTCACCTGCCAACGATAGTGACGTTGCGTCAACGACTGGGACAGGCCCAACTCCAAAACAAGAGACGAGTTCCCGAGGAGCGCCGACGCGTCAGCTTTCAGCAAGAGACGCAAAAACGAGTGAAGCTCCGGTGGCGAAGCGGACGTCGCTATCTGCTCGTGGACGACCAGCGTTCGCAGCCGCGGGTGGAGAAAAGCCAGCGGCGTCTGAGACGGATGTCGTTGTTTCGAAGAAGGCTCCGGTAGCGGTGACGTCGAGCTCAAGTGGACAGAAATCTACAGCGAGAACCGCAACGTCAACAGTGAGTGCTACTACCGCGCCAGCAGCCACGAGCAGCTCGTCTCAAGAAGCAGTGTTGAAGGGAACGCCTACACCAACGGAGGAGACGGAGATGGCTCCCACGAGCGGTTACGAGTGCTCCTATGAGTTCCACAGCGACCCCGCGATCCGCTCCGTGGAAGTCAAGCTACGGCGTGCGGCAATCGATGCGTACTCACGAGGTATCTTCCCCATGCGCATCGTTCTAAAGTACCTCGAATCCACGTCCGCGCCCAGCAGCTCCACAGTCAAACACTCGACCAGCAAAAGCGCTCTTCGTCGCGTGGAGTTCCTCCAAGTTCTCATGGAAATGGGCTTCAGCCTGCTTTCCGATGGTGGGGATGATGAGGAGACTGAGGACACGATGGCCAGTAACAGCGGCCCGCGTCTCCACGATCAATTGTACGCTCGTCAGCTCGAGCGGCTTGCCCGTTACAAACACCACGTGAAGGAAGAGTCTCGTGCGGAAAAGGCTCTTGTGCGTGCTGTGCATCAAACCCAAGAGCGAGCCCACGCCAACAAGAAGCTCACGGCTGCAAACAGTAGCAGCGTGCATCGCTTCGCGCAAGACAAGTCTCAGCTCCTTCGCGTGCTGTCCTACTACCGTGACGGGCACAAGAAGTCGCTCGTGTACTCGCTGCTACGCGACCAAGTGACGACGCAGCTCGCGCTGTTTCCATCGTTCGCGGCACTTCTGTTCGCGGAGATGACGTTTGTGAATCCGTACCCTCACCAAGAGCGTTTCCGCTTGGAGTTTCTCACAACGCCGGCCGTCGTGGACGCTGATCTGGTCAAGAACGGAGACGAGTGGCGCTTCTACCGACACCACCTTCCACTCGCGTACGGCGACTCGAGTTCTGCATCTTCTCAGCCTGACAGCGACGTCGAGAACGACATGATCGATCCCCACAACGAAGTCGTGCTGGACGCCAACGACCGGATCACCATCCCTCTCAAGTTGCGATGGCTGCAGCCCACATCTAGCGTCTCCTCCACGACGTCGAAGCCTTCCTCGACCATGTCGCTTGCCGTACGGAGCTGCACCCACGGCCACACTGTCGCACTGTTCAAGATGGAGCTGTTCGCGCAGCCGTTCGTGTGCCATCGCGTGCTTCGCTTCGTGCACCCAGCGTCTTCTGTGTGGAAATGGACCGTCAAATGCCCTCGAGGGAAGCATCTTGTGTGTCTGGATTCAAGTGTCGCTACCGTGATCGAGTCATCTGCGACGAACAGCTTCTCGATCGTCACGCTCAAGTGCCGCGTTGGAGCGTACCCGTCGCTAGAAGAGTTCTACATCGTGCTCTACGACGACGAATACTTCGCGCGTATCGACGAGATCTGGCAGATCCGCATCCAGTCGGCCATGCGGCTCGATGTGCACGCGCTTTTGGGACAAACCGTTCGAAGCGAGCTCGTGATCCGAGGTGACATGACAGCGAGCAACCAGTCGAGACGCCACGTGCGCTGCTTCACGACCTGGCACCACGCCCACCATGTGAGCTTCCGCCCCGCGCAGATCTTCCAGCTCGTGGGCGACGCGTACAACCGCATCGAGTGGCGGTTTTGCGCGGTCGATCTGCCAGCGCCGTCGCTCACTCGCGTGCGCGTGCACCTTGTGGACATAGAGATAAATGAGCTGGTAGGTTCATGGCTGCTCCACGTCTCGCTGGGCCGCCCAGCGATCACCAAGTCGTACGAGCTGGAGCTGCCTCCGCGACAGGCCGCCCAGAAGAAGATCGCGTACTCGAACCCGTGGGACCAGCCGCAGACCATCGTTCTCCGCTCCAGTGATCCGACACGGCTGCGTCCTCGCGACAGCGTGCTGCAGATCCCTCCGCAGGGCCAGATTTTCCTTCGCCTTGCGTTTCCCGTGGCGAGTGCCGGTGGATCCGAGCGCCAGGACGAAAGCGAGTTGCTGCTCTTCGTGAACGACCAGCAAACCGAGCAGAATGAAGAGTGTCTACGATTTCAAGTGCGCTACAACTACTAAAAAAGGGGGCACTGGCGTCGCATAAATCTAGGTGTTGATGAGCTTCTCGGCCATGGACAGCTGCGCCTGCGTGAGTCCCGACAGGTACGAGACCATGAGCAGGTCCTGGAGACCGGCGTTGAAGATCTGGTCGAACTGGTCCGCGCGGATGAGCGGGATGGACGCCAGCGCGTCGGCGATCTCGCGACCGACCTTGGCGTCGGCAGGGGCCTTACCCGCGACGACGTCGCCCACAAAGGCACTGGCACCGTCCAGGCACTCGTACAGCTTGGCGATCGCGGCCTCGAGGGCCTCGAGCTCCGTCGGCAGCGACGCGGCGGTCTCGGTCGCTGGCGTCATGGCGTTCACTGTCATGATACACAATTACGTCAGAAAAAAACACGTTCCTTCTTCCCATGGCCGCAGCGTTGTGGTATGAATGGTATGGCACGTACGGGCAATGGCCTCTGGCTCCGTGACCTTCTGCGTGACCTGGATCTGCTTGAACTGGTTCACGAGCGCGTTGTCCACGAGCTCGAGCGGGGAGCTCACGAAGGCCGAGACCTGGAGGTTGTCGGCCGAGAGGCTCGTGTCCACCACGAGGTGCACCGGCATCTCGCAGACCGAGCCGTAGAACTCGTGGATGAGGCACGAGTGGTCGTCCAGCAGCTTATCGCTGGAGGTGGCGTACCAGCCCACGATGACCTCGTGCTCGTTCACGCGCTGGTGCAGCTCGTACATCTGCGTGTGGTAGTCCTTGCCCACGGCCACCTCGTCGCCGTTCTCCAGGTGCGGCACGGCGAAGCTGTTGGTGATCTCCGCGACGCCATTCTCCACGCGACCCAGCAGCGTGCCGATCACGCGCGTCTGCTCGTCCGAGCGGCGCAGCGCGCGGTCCAGGATCTGGAAGATGACCACCGGGTGGACCTTGGTCTCGTACACGGCCTCGGTGCCCAGGATGAGGTTGTTCACAGGCGCCATTTTCAACGGGGGAAGCTGCGGTCTCAATGCACGTAAGGAAGGTTGCAACAGGGGCGACTGGAGCTGGGCTCAGATGGATGGAGCCGCTGGGCTGTCCGGATACGTGTGTGGGGGTATACACGCAACGTATACACGTCCCACGGGGCAACATATATAACCAATAGAATCGAGTGAGAGAGATTATCAGCCAATGAAAATGGAGGAGGAATGATTGTCGTCGATCTGCGGTCGCGTGGCCCAGTCACAGAAAAGCCACCAATTGCGGCAAATGGCGATGGCAATGCGCACGGTGGTGCGCCGCATGCAGCGCGCGGCGGCGGCTGCTGGCAGCTCCCAGGCTGCGCTGCTCTCGAGTGCGAGTGGGTTGAATGGATCCGCTGCGCGTGGTGTTGCTGTGGCAACTGGAAGTGTCCAGGTTGGTTCGTTCCATGCCAAGAGCTCCTCGCAGACGAAGTCGACGATGGTCGCCATCGCGGCCGTCGCGGCTGCTGCTGCTGCTGGCACTGCGCACTGCGCGGCCGCCAATGAGCCAGTGCAAGTCGTGAACAAGGAGAACCCGATCCAGCACGTGGCGGCGCTGCTGCGTCTGTACGACGAGATCGACAAGAACATGGACGTGCTCGCGGGCCGCCTGCTTGAGGATCTGCAGAAGCGCGTGGAGAAGGAGAAAGAGCAGAACGACGGCAAGCTGCAGCTTACGCCAGAGCAGATTGCACTGAATATGAGTATCGAGTTTGAATCGACGCTCGAGAAGGTGCAGGACGCTGTGTTCCGCAACAACTACGTGACCAAGGACCAGGTGCGCGAGGCGCTGCATCGTCTGTCGAAGGGCGAGCTGCGTGGTGGTGGGCCCAAGGGTAAACTCACGGTGCAGGAGGCTGAGGCGATTGAAGGATATGTCAAGCGCATCGAACGTCTGCGCTGGAAGGTCACGGGCTCGCGTGAGCCGCTTATAAACACCCACAACAAGCCGGTACGCACTCCACTCATGACACCGTATTTTTGATCCTCGACACTTATGATTGTTGGTGAGCAGCTCGTGAAGGGAGAGAAACCAAAGGTTCCTCTGGAGACTGTGGTGCAGGTCATGGAGAAGCTCATCCCGCTTCTTACGAGCGAGATGGAGACAATTGTGAAGGGCGTCCGCGCCTCCAACGGAGACCTCCCAGCGCCACAGCAGCACCAGCTAATCGCTGCGCAGTACATCAAGCGCTCGGGAGAGCTCACGGAGAAGCTGTGCAGCGAACGCCAGTTGGATCTCCACTCGTTCCAGGCCGCGCTCATCTTTTACCACGACGACCCACTCTTTGAGAAGGCTCTCGCGCGGTTATCTGCCGACCAGCAGCGCAGGTACGTGAGATTCGATGCGATTCTGTTTGGTTTGGCTCGGGCTGTCCAACTGACGCCGACGCTTGTGTTTGTTGTTGTTGTGGGGTTATTGATACTACTTCGCTACGACTGACTGGCTATTCGACTATTCCTACGACTCCTTACTGCTACTTCTCCGCTCTTCTTCGACCAGATTCGCCGCGCTGGGCCTGTGAGCAGCGTGAGCTGGGCTCCACACGACCGAGCGACTGGCGTCTACTAATACACTCGTCTTCATCTCTTGTCTTTAGCTCTTGTGGCTACTTCACACGTTACAATAGTTTACACGCGCTTGGACATCGCCTTGATCTGCTCCGGCGTGATCACCACGCGGCGCTGGATGGACGACGTCGTCAGCGGAATGCGAGTACCGAAGCCCCGCATCGCGATCCGGCCGCGCGCACTCGCCAATCCGCACGAAAGCGGAGGCAACGTCGGCGTCGGCGGAGTTGACATACCACCGGTCGCTGGACGGCGAGATACCCCAAGAGGTCCCCCGTGTCCCCCGCGTCCGCGATGACCGGCAGTGAGTTTGTTCTTGGCCAGAAGGTATCCCCACAGCTTGCAGACCTTGCATTCAGTGGTGGAACTCGAATTCGCGGTCGAGGAACCCGACGGATTGGTGCAGTCGTGGGTCGCGTAGGTTCTCATGAGTCTTCTCGTGGCGTGGCACAGCGAGCTTCCACACGCGTCGCCTGCCACGCAGTGCATGACGTGGTCGAGGCCGCGCTGGAAGGACGCGAGGCGTGCCTCCCACTGCTGGCGCTGCGCCGCCCTCGCGGCCGCGCCCGGTCCTCCTGCTGCACACTGCTGCTGTTGCTGCTGCTGCATCTGTGTCGGCGGACAAAAGGACGCGTGGGCGGCGGCGGCTTCTTCTGGCTGGACAAAGGAGGCGCGAGCAGTCGGCTGCATGGAGGACAGAGTGGCGGAGGGAGGGAGCGTGGAGCGCGAAGCTACAGAGGGCGTTGTAGTGATGGGATGTGGGAATGAGATCTCCAAATCGCAAGTGGTTCGCTAGTCAACACCCACGATGCTGTCGGAACAACAGACGAGAGGGGCTGCTGTACTCCACTACAGTAGCGATCATGCAAACACAACCGAGACGCAACGACCACAAGCGAGAAAGTGCACACCACAGAGCACCCGCGACGAAGAAGAACCCAGAGACGCAGAGAAACCGCTCGGCGAATCGCATTGGCCGAACGGAGCTCCTCGAGCTTCGAGAAGCTCACTCCGAGAACACGTCACGTGGTGGCCGGACAGACAGGCGAGCGCGATCCGGAACGTTCACGGAAGCTTCTGATGGGAGGATGCAGGATCAAAGGTCGTGATATCTCACATAGGAGGTGTACTCGTGTTA